>CAEGAF010123718.1:0-37994 GCA_903067075.1 Micropoecilia bifurca | reverse complement strand
CCGGGCTCTCCCTTAGAGATAGGGTGAGAAGCTCGGTCATCCGGGAGGGACTCAGAGTAGAGCCGCTGCTCCTCCACATCGAGAGGAAGTCTGTGCCTCCCTTCTGAAGCTGCTGCCCCCGCGACCCAACTCCGGATAAGCGGAAGAAAATGGATGGATGGATGGATGGATGGATATATTAAACTGGTATTTGTTAAAAGTTGTTTATTTATCGCAATAAAATGGAATAAATAACAGGTTTTACATTTTAAAATAGTAGGATTTTTTATCTTGAGATAATTAACGTTGTTAAACAGTTATTTAATCTCAACATTATGACTATACTATAACTATTAATCATATTTAGCGTCAAACAAAGATTAAAGTTTGGGTCACATGACTTCTACTTGGTGTGATTGGATGTTCTGATCGGTGCAGTCAGAACCTACTACAGGTAAGATGATGACTTCTCACAGCCTCACCACTGAACCCCTATTTTAATTCCACACACTTTGCTTCATCGGAGTAAAACAATGGCAGAGTCAGAGAGCAGCAGATAAAAAAATGGCTTAGAGAATTCCGGCCCATATTTCCAGAATGAAGAAGGAAGGTTTCTCGTCCCGAGCTGCAGCAGGAAGTCCGTTTAACAAGATGGCTGCTAGTTGAAATGTTCCCAGCAGGAAGCCGGGTCGCCTCCATTTGTCTGCCGGATCCTCCTCACAGGTTCCTCATCACTTCGCTCCGGGATATTTTCTCAAACCGAGAAAAGGACACCCTTTCTCTGTGGTGCATGCCTGAGCATTTTTCATCAGTGTGTGTGTGCTTGCGCGTGTGTGTGTGTGTGTGTGTGTGTTTGTGCATGCGAGCCGAATAAATAACTGGCGGCTTCTTCTCTGAATGATCTCTGCGCTCTCAAGGTAATGATGGGGAACCTCTCTCCAGCAGCGAGAGCATTCTTCACAAGACGCACAATTTTCTGGCTAAGGGGAGAATAATTTGCTTTGCTCTTCAGTTAGCTTTGAAAAGGTTGCAGCAGAGACGGAGGAGGGAACCTGGAGAGCAACGGAGGTCGTGTGTTTTCTCTGTTTGCTTGTACGTGCAGCAGGAAATGAATTATTACCATAAGAGAGCCAACGAAACACAACACTTAAAATGTTTTAGTTGCTTCACTTTAATCGTGAACAGAACGCCAACCTTTGCCAGGTCTCACTAAATATCCTTTAGTGGACTTAATTCACCAAAATGGCTGCCAGACATAAAGGCCATGAAGAGTCAGATAGCAAAAGAAAAAAAAGTAGTTATTTTTTAAATTGATTTCCAAAAAAGAAAGTTTCCCGAATGTTTCCTGGAACTCTTTCCAGCTTAACTAATTTGGCCCTAAATTTCAAATCTCCTCCTGGATGTTTCTGCTTATTTTAGTTGTAAGCTGTTCTTTAAATGTCCTGTGAGTAAATATATTTGTTCATTTATCCTTTCACATTTCGAGGAGCGACTTAGAGAAATGTTTTGTTTCCTCAGGAAAACAGTAAGTTATGGATTTTACTAAGTAAAAATTTATGAAACAAAATAAAAATGATCCAGTCTGTCATGGATTTAAATAATTTGGTGAAAAAATGTCATTTTTAAAAACAAATGTTTTTAATTGGGGGATTTTTCTTTAGGTTTAAACGTTGTTTATTGTGATACTGCAGTTCAAGAGGAATTTCTGCTGATCTGTTTGTATTTAGTGACACATTCTGTGTATTTGTTTTCTGCTTTCTGCTATAATGCCATGGCAACCCTGCACCCCTCTCGTCTCCCCTCTCCCGCCTGTATAACAGCGTCCGTATGTGGGCTGTGACCCGGGCAGGTGACTGCAGAGCCACAAATTGATTGGCCGAGGCCTGTCGCCAGGCACTGACTCTTCATCACTGAGTGTTTTGGGCATTGAGATAATGGCCGCCATTAATCTAGAGCCACACTCAGGGCGGTTCACTCCCACTGACACACACACACACACACACACACACACACACACACACACACACACACACACACACACACACACACACACACACCTAACACAAAGCTCGCTCTAGATGTAGCTGCTTTATTTGCCACCTTAAAACTATAGAGGTTGTTGTAAATCTGAAGTGGAAAAATGTCAACTTTTTTGCTTTTTTTCACTTTTGGAAACAACTAAGGAATAATGAAATCTGAAAAGTGTGGCATGACAGACTCTCTGCAGAGTCTCCTGTTGTAGTTTCAGCTGTAGATATTATGGGATTCATCACACATAATTTCTGCTCATAATTTTATGCCAGATAAATCAGGCTCACTTCAAAAGTATTGTCACAGATTCTCTTGGACTTTGACTAGACTGTTCTGACACATGTGACACAATGCAGAAGACTCAGCACTCCATTGGATGAAAACAAGTCAGGTCCAGACGACCAGTTCTGAACCAGAACCAGGATTCCAACTGACCCTAAGCTGGAAGCGGATGGGTTTTGAATAGGCCACTGTTAGCCAGCTGCTGCTGATTTCAGATGCTAATGATGGAGGCTACTCTGACCTCAGAGTTTCTGCTGATGCTGAGCTCAGAATCCCGTCTCACCTCCTGCTGCTGCTTAGTAAGGAAAACGAAGAGATTTCAGATTTTCCTCCTGATCTCTGGCTCTGGGAGTGTGTTAATATTCTGCACATCAGTGTGTGTACGTGTGTCTGTGTTGAGATTTGCATCCCGCGGTGTTTCCCGCCCTGATCTGGCGGAGCTCAGAGGAAGACCTCGGTGTCGCTCACTTCCCTGCAGCGCTGGGTTTCGGTGCTGAGCAAACACTAATCTCACCTGCTCTCATTAAACAGGCCTTCACTCTTCCTCCTCCCTCCTCCTCTTGCTCCACCTCCAGGAGGATGACGTCTGTCCTTTGGATCAAACCATCAGGAGGAAGAACGCTCACATCTATCATCCTGATGTCTCATAGATCTATAGATCTGCAAATAATGAGAGTTTTTGCAGTTTTTACCTAAAATTCTGTCCAAAATGCCAACAATGATGATAAAGAAGATTTTTCCATCGTGAAAATGTGCAGCAGCCACGCAAACTTTTTCTGTCTACAATATCAAACTACAAAGAGTCAAAACTCACCTAAATACACTGAAATCTGACTGCATTTGGTGTTATATAGACCAAGAAGCATCAAACCCGATGTTTTTCATGATTTCTCATTATCTTCTTAGATAATGAGCTAACACGAACACAAAATAAAGAAAATAAAAATAAAAGGATGTGAAAACCTCCTTTTATCCTCCTATTTTTAAAAAAAAATACTTTCCGATTTTTTTTGTGCGCCGCACTTTTCTAAAGTTTTCCGTACGCCAAGTTTTGGTGTGAAAACAAACTATGCATGAGGTCCCAGGACTTTGTGATCATAATTCCAAAACTTTCAGGAATGAATCTCATTGTGAAGCTGCAGTCTGACTTCATGTTGCTTTCAAAGTGAGCGGCTGTTCAGCCCGACTCGTGTTTCTGTGGGTTTTGACTTCAGCAGATCTTTGTCTTTCGTTCTGGTGCTGATTCTCAACACAGTATGAATTATTGTATCGAATATTATTTTTGACAGAATTTTCCTTTATTTTGCCTATTCTGTTGGCTGATCGTGAGGTCATGGGACATATTTTTAGTTGAAACTGATTGATATTTCTTACTACAGTCACATGTAAAAATCATAACCCAGTTGATATCTGGCTCTTTGTTTAGTGTTTTTTAATGTATTTCTAGAACATAAAGTGATTTTACTGACTGACTTTTCTGTCCTAATCAAAAAACATTGCCCAGGAGTAAATCAGGACACCCTGTATTGTGACTCGTCCTCCTCCGAGCTTCACAGTTGGTATAAGCTTCTTTTCCTGGAATGCTGAGTTTATTTGATGTGATTCCGGAGGTCCTGGTCAATCTGAGCCAATATTTCTGACACATCAGAAAGTTCTTCTTTCCCGCGCCAACAGAAAAAAAACCTGCTCTTCATCATGAATTGAACGGTTTTTATTTCAGTATTTGTTGCACAGCCAGTGAAAATATTTAGTTTGAAATTCTTTTTTATTCCAGAATGAGCGAATATCAACTTTTAAGGATTGTAAATCGGCTCTAATTATTATTTGATGAATATTGTCCTGACAAATGTTGAACCACTGAGTTTGATCCATGTCAGATATGAAGCAGATGAAAAAGATTTTCATCGATGATTGATGCTTCCTTTTATTTTCCCTCTTAAACACATTAAACAGTTATTATGAATTTATAGCTGTCAGCAGGCTGACCATGTTTCCGTGTTATTAATAATGCAAACTCGCAGCGTCACGCCGGATGACCAAAAGCTGCCCCAAAAAAGCCGGTTTCCATGACGACCCGTGAAACAAAAGCAGCTAGCGTGATTTTAAGTGGAACCTGTGGAGAATTTCATGTATCTGCTGACGCTGCAGAAAAAGTGTGCGTGTGTGTGTGTGTGTGTGTGTGTGTGTGTGTGTGTGTGTGTGTGTGTGTGTGTGTGTGTGTGTGTGTGTGTGTGGGTGTGTGTGTGTGGTGAGTTAAAGGAAGAGAGATAATCCTCTGGGGTCGTTCTAATTATCTGTGAGGATCAGTGGGGGTGAGGATGGGGGGTGACGGGGCGACTGCCTGATCCAGTGGATATAAAGGCCTGATTGGATGGCTCCCCTCGCTCCTCATCAGTCGTCATGGCGTTTCTGTGGATTCACAAACAAACACAAACAAATCCGATTTACTCAATCAAGTTTTCCAAACAGCCGATTAGGAACAGGATGGACTCGAGCTCCACAAATCCTTTTCTGCTCTAATAAGCATGGCTTCCCAGAGTCGGACCTTCAGCAGCATCATGTCAGACAATCAGGACTCATTTCCACACAGTTTTTTTTTCTTTCTTTTTATTAATAATCACTGTTTATGGGGAGAGATGGGAGGGAAAACTACACTGTACATCCGTTAGTTCCAGGGAAAGAAAGAGATTTTTGAACAATTTTACATCCACAACAGTTTGATGTTAACGCATTCTGACCTTGACCCAATGACCGGGTCACTGGATTGACTGAGAAGAAAGGGAGAGTCAGAAGAACTAATGTTAAAATCAGAATAAACATGCATTTTTTTCCAGATATGATTTCATTGGAATAAATACATCCAGACTATCCAGGTGTGTGATTTGATTGGCTGACTAGTCAAAAGTCTTCTTGTGATTGGAAGGTTCCTGCCACATGACTAAAGTCTCCAGTGTCATGTTTTTGTCTCAACCAGCCCTTTTTTTTTGAATAACAATTATTTTGTTCCCAGCATCTCATAATTAATTTAATTCGTTGTTTCTGTTGTTTTGTTTATTCATTTTTGTTATTTAATTGTTTTCCGGTTCCAGTGTCAAATGTTCTTTATGTAAAGCTTATTGATCTTTGATCATGTTCTTACGTTATTATGCCATTACCATCGTATTATTGGAAAATTGTCTCAATGCAACAATATTGAACAATATTGACACAATATTTGTCCCAGAATAAACTTTTGGGACAATTTATAGACCTGCAAATTTGTTATTGTGACAGGCCAAGTACATAATGCACCTGGATTTCAGAAAAACAGTAACATACAGTTGAACACGGTGGTGGCAGTGTGATGCTGTGCTGTCCTGCTCTGGGCCCTCGGCAGTTTCCTGCAGCAGGTTGAACCAGGACGATTCTCTGTCTCTAGCTGTGCTAATCATCAGCTGGTCCACTGAAGCTGCAGGAGGCTAATGACGGTGTTCAGAACCAGGTGTCCTCATTGTTGTCACCTGTCTGAGCCTGAGACTGTTATTACTGTACGTGCTGATGTACTTGATGCTAATTGATGCTCAAATTGTCACCCTGGCTTTAATTAAACCTTCTTAATTAATCCCAACCAAGAGGCTGTTGTTTCCTGTAATTACCTTAAAAGAGCAGATTTTTATGGCGCTAATCAAAGAAGTTGTGCCAGTTCCTCTAATTCTGTGCAGCAGCAGCAGAAATTATTGACATTTGCTCATGTAAATGTGCCAGCGGTGGTCTTTCATCGCAGCCTGTGACATTTTGGAAGGAGCTGAGATCATGGAGACGGGGCGCTGGGATTTCTTCTTTTTTTCTTCTTTTTTTCTTGAGGATGGGCGTAATTAAGAGCGGAGACAGGGGAGATGTCAAGCGCTGAGAAGTTCCGACATTGTTTTAAAAATCCACTCCCGCCAGCAGGAGGATTCCCACACCGGCACACAGCAGCGCGTTGGGGTGGGGTTGATGGATAGGCGGTGCTTTTCCCGCTCCGTGGCGGCGGATCGGCTGAGCGCGGAGTAAATGGGCCTTCACCCGGCTGCTGCGCCGCCGTTATACCTGTCACATTATGTCACATCCGCCTGCTGCCTTCATTAACTACCCAAGCCGCTTGCCGCAGCCATCCAGAGCTCATTTTGTCTTCAGGTGATAATCCCGACGCAGCTTCTCCTCAGCGTTCAGCGCCGATAATGGGAATAAAAGCGGAATTTGTTGGGCTGTGGTGTGATGGAGGAGGCCTGCCTGCTTCACACAGGCAGCAGACAAAGCAGACGCCCTGCTCTGGAGGCTGCCAGCGCGCTGGGAATGCCCTGCCTTCTATCTGCGGCGCAGCATGCGGCGCATGACGGACGGCCACCTGCACCAGCTGCGCCACCTGCGCCCAGCCCATTGTGCGCTCGCCTTATCGCAGCCGTCCCAGTTCCCGGCTCCACTCCGCTCACATTGTCGCTGCCCGTTGAGCTGTTCGGAGGTCCTCTGGCGCCATGGTGCCTGCTTTCAGGGCCAGCCACTTATCATTCCCTCTGGAAACAGACGCCTCACCTTTTAGTTCCCTTCAAACTCAGCCTAACTTCTCTTTCTTCTGTCTTTGTCCCCCAGTATAAAGTTTTTGCAGACTGCGTTTTCTCCATCTGGAGGATTTTTCATGAAACCCCAAGAAATTTGCTAGACATATAGACCTAAATATGTTAAGAACATAAAAATTATGTCTTACAACGTTGACTACTAGTACTGTAATACTGTAATGATATAGACTCACCAAAAATGCATCCTGTTCTTATCCAGACGACAGAAGCAAAGGAGTTTACCTTATAGTTGACGTTTCATGAACCTCAATCTCTACATTTTAGCTCTCCAGATCTCTTCATTCAGATTAGTCAGCTTAATCTAAGATAATCCAACTGCATTCTTAAAAGAATCAAAGAATTTCATGTGAGCTAAAAAGCAGTCGATTGTGAAAAGTCTAGAACCTGCAATGTAGCAGAAGTCCACACCTTAGGAGCATCACGGCTCCGTCTGTGGTTGTGATGAACTTTGAATGTGTCAATGACTTTGGGAAAGTTCCAGTTACTCTCTTCAGTCCACACCAACCAGCCAATGTGGTGTTGAGTGCCAAACATTATGAGGACTTCTATCTGCCATCGTTAATGAACTGCTGATCGGTGGTTTCCACTTTTGACCGACACCAACTTGGTGAAGGTTCCGACTGGACCCAACCCACTGATAGGCTGTAAAGGTGTTCTGAAGTCATGTTCTGCATTGAATCTCAGTTCTTCATTCTCACTCAGTTCCACTGTGTTGTGACACTGAGGGAAGATAACCTGTCAGAGACACTGAAGTTACTCCCAAAGCATGTTTCCACCCAGAACTCACGTTCTTGTACTGATTTAGTTTGGGTGCCTTCAAACGTCGAGGAACAAATTGAAAAACCGGAACAGGCTCTGAACTGTGATGGTTTAAAAGACCTATGGGTGTTGATGGGTGAGGACCCATAAGATTGGACTTCAGGCTGGTGTTTTACCAAAATCTTTATCCCTGTGTAAATACTGCAGTAGAGGAAGGGCCTTTTAAAGGTTTGTGTATCATCCATAAATGTGTGACTTGAGATCAGTGTATGGCTGTTCCTCCATCCTCTGCTCTATGTGCTCACGGTTTCCTCCTGACGAGGCGAGCTGCTCCCCGTAGCTCCTCCACGCTACTTAACGCCTTTTTCACGCCTGGTTTCATCCTCCTGCATTCCCACTTAACTGAGGACTTCAACATTTCCACTCGTCTTTTCTTTCCCGCCAGACAGAAGGAAGCGAGCAAGTCGCTTTACCTTGTCCTTTGGAAGACCTTAATAAACTGCTAAGGTGAAAGACTGTGTGGAAAACTAGATTGTTATCCAGTTTTTGGGTCTGCATAGATCTATGAAGGAGGGTGGCGATTTAAAACCCCTCCAACACGAAACAAATGTAGGCAGTAGAATATAGTAATAAACTCTAATATGCATAAATAGAATGAACAGGTGTCTTGTTGCTCAGAAAACGAGACAGCTGTAAGAATCCAGAATCCATCTGAAATCTAATTAGAGTTGATCAAACTTTTGTTGCGAACTGATGTTATTTTGTGATGCTAATTGCATTTTTGTTGTCATTTTTTACTTGACACAGGCAGCTTTCATGTAATATAGTGGCCAAATTGGTCTAATTATTTCTGTGCTTCAAATGTAGCTAGAAGCAAAAAGCAGCTCAGTTTGAACTGATGTCAGTTTATTGCCATAAATGTCGGTTCAGTCATTTAGAACAGACGAGACGAGACGCCTGAATAAACCCTATAAAATCCCCAACTTTCCCTTATTTTTATGGCAGATAACTGGTGAATATTCTACACCAAACATCTTTAAAAGCTGGTATTACAATTAAAAATCATGTGGTCTTCATGATATGAGCCCATATGATCAATATCAGTGAAAAATCCTAAACATTCTTCCTTTTTTTCTCTATTTGCTGGAACTCCATACTTGTGATAGATCCTCAGACCTCATCAACCCATTATGCATATTTTCTTAAATGAAAATGTCTCATTCATGCAGATAATGTTGTCGTTTTTAACGTGAAAAATAAAGACATGAACCCCAGCCATACTTTTAAATGAATATTTAATAATGTAAAAGTAAAAGAAGAGCCTCTGCATGGCAGAAGCAATGCTAGGCTAAGCATTCATTCTAAACCTCAGAGAGGTTCACTTTCTAAGCTTACATTTAAATTTTATTGGACGAAGCAGAACATAAGCAGAGAGATCAAGTGACACTGGAGCATCTGAATATTTCAGCTGGCTCTAATCCTGGGATTAGCTTTGAACCAAAAATTGTTTGTGGGCAATTTTTTTTTCTTTGATTCAAAATTAAAATTTTGATTTTATGATTTTTCAGGGGATGATTTTGCAGTTCAGTGTTTGTGTTTTCCAGCATCATGATAAACCCGACAAATACAGGGTTGGTGTACATGTGAAGGTAATGATCCAATAGTTTTAGCAATATATTGTTGTTTTTGTTCAAACTGCTAAAACGGTAAAACCAGAGGATCTGGATGATAATAAAGGACACAAAGTTTACTTGCATGACTTTAAATTGTCTGGAAAAACACTTAGAAGTGTTTTCAAGTGAATAAAAAGTTTTTATTTACAAAATGTAGCACTTTTGGGCTATTGAGCATCCACCAGAAAAGGTGATCCAGTGGTAATTTGTTTTATAGATTCAGAAGTCTTTCTTTGGGTTGTTTTCTGGAGTGGATTTTAGGTGGTGAAGAGCTTGCCTGACTGTAAATGGAATCAGTTGAAAACATTTGGTTTCTTTGCAGGCCAGTTTTCTGACTGCCGCTCCAATTTTTTTTTACAAAAGTCTAAAAAATTCTGGACAAAAGAAAAATATATTTTTTAAGTTAGTAGATTAGCCCTTCATGCTATGACAGGCTGGAGCATCGACTCTGTGTTGTTTGGAGACATTCGCTCTGGTTGCTCATTAACTTTGCTGCTCTTCTGCAAAACGTGGCTCTCAAAGATGTCCCTGTGCTGACCTCAACTGTGTTCAAAGCTGTTTTTTCTTGTTCTGACAGAAAATTTGTTGCACAACGAGCAAACGTAATCTTGCTTATTGAAACCAATTTTAACATATATTTATTTAATTCTAAATTATTGGATTCATTTGACGCAGTTGAGTGTAGCATCCTCTATCAGAGCCACTAACATGCCATTATTGGTGCAACAGGTCCATTTAGATGTTATACTTAATCCTGCCAGAGTTATTAAGTATGGAGTACCACAAGATTCTTTGTTGGGGTCCCTCATTGTCAAAATGTTCACATTTGTAAATGTTAAATTTGGTCAAAAGTTTATTTGCAGTCAGTTTCTTACCATCTTTAAGCTGTAAAAAGGTGGACTTCTACCATCATGTAACAACTTTAAACTCAAAATCTTTAAGTCTTTGCAGTTCATAAAAATGCTACGTTAAACATTTATGTATGTTTTTTTCTTTTTTCAGGTTCACAAATGTTTGTTTATGTCATCATAGTTTCAAAACCCCAAAAAGCACATTGAACTGAGCTTTTCTAAATGTTTTGAGAGACTTAGATGTTTGTACTTCTTCTGTACATGACCTTTGAAATATGCTTTTCTGCCTCACACCGATACTTTTAATTTGGTCCGCACTGCCAAATTCCTCATGGTTTTAAATTACAGTGACATGTTCAACCCTCACATCACAGGTGACCACTCAGTTTGATTCCAAGCAAAGTTAATTTAGAGCATTAGAATATATTCTCTTCCTCGGTGCATTAAAAACCTTCCAAAGACTCGTCTCTGACAAGAGCGTTTCCTGCCTGAACTCTCATTGCTCTGACTGTGCACTTCTACTCTTGTTCCACTCACATTGTTTCCTTTAAATAGATTTAGCTTTTAATGCTTACAGCGGCCTTTCTTACTGTGCTGAAGCTATAATGCTTCTGCTGTTCACTTGTAAATCACTGTGAAAGCAATAGTCTGCACAGTGACCAATATACATTTAGATTAAATTACAGTACAGAGACTGTAGAGTTTCCCTACAAGCTACAGTAGTGATAGGAAGCTTACATGCACTTGTACTGGGCATGAATGCCATGTTTTTATTGTATTTTTTTTGTATGTTTTCCAACACTGGTGAGTCAGATAACCTAGATTACTGGTGACTACTGGTAAAAGGCAGAGTTTTGAGAAAGCCATTCTAGGAAGTTATTGTTGTGGACTTAGGATCCTTGTACCTTAAAAATATTTGCAAATAATTTTGCAAAATTCGTACGTTTGCATGAAGATAAATGTGATTTATTGTAAGGCTGAAGCATCAGTGGAGTAGAAATAAGAAACACTGCCACCTGCAGGTGGAAGTTAGCATCACTTAAACACAATGATTTTGACCATTTATGCAGAAAATTTGCAATAAGCTAACAATAATGCATTAGTGTCAAAATACATCAGGATCTGTTGTTTTAGAGTGAATTCCCACGACCATCTTCTAAAGTCTTTGACTTCACATCAAATCAAAAGCTGGATGACTTAAACTGTAGAACATAAGGGATCTTGATTTTCCTTCCCAAAGTCTCTTGAACGTTTCTGGAATCTGTTTTACATTTGGTTTCATGCCTGGAAACCAAACAGTTTGAACGGACTGTACCATTTCTGTGGACTTACTAATGGTTGGCATTATTTTAACCTTGGCGGAGAGAGTCATGCTGCTAAAGGCCTTTCGTCAGGAATGGAACCCTGGACATGCAGAGCGCCGAATCTACCACTAGGACACCTTACCTATGGATGAAAGACACATGTATAAAAGATAAAAACCAGAAAAACCTTCAGAAGAAAGAAAGAAATCTTTGTCTAGCAGTCTTTGTATGTGCTAAATAGACTTGATGGCCTTATGACAGACCAATCTATTCGCTTCCATGGAACTGATCCTGTATTCAGCTGAGGGTTCTGCCGCTGAAGAACAAAAGCGCCCGTCAGAGATGTTTCTCTGAGATGATGATATACTCCGGTGTCTGCTGCTCTGGGAGGCGAACAAAGCAGGCAAGGCCGGGCCAATTGGAGTGTATTAAGCTGGATGTTAAACAAGTGGATGCCACTTTGCTGGTAGATCAATGAAAACACCTTGGTGAGAAGCGAGGCAGACAATGAAAAATTTACACCAAGGCCCTCGCCTCGCCTGGTGCCAGAGAATCATCGGACATTTGAAACATTTAGGTGTTCGTGTAAGTGTGTGTGTTGGGGGAACTGTAAAGACGTGTATGTTGTGTTGTTGTTGTGTCGAGGCGCTGGAGCCAAGCCGACTCTTCCCGCGGTCGCCGCCCCTCTCTGCCTCCCCTTTCCTCGCAGATGAATGTGAGGATAAATCGATAGCGCCGACGTCTGACTCACCGCTAGCTGAGCCCTCATCCATCATCCTCCGGCCTTGCTGGGAGTGACACACACACATACACACACATACACACGACATGACAGGGACATCCAAGAGACCACCAGCGCTGAAGAGCAAGACATTTTCCCAAGGCATATGTGCAATATATCTATCTGTCAGTCTGTTTGCATGGTTCTCTCTTTTATCCACCAAGTTAGATCACTTCCTCTTCGCTGTTGGGCTGAATTCCCCAATCCCGGACACAATGTGCTATGACAGGGCTGCAGGCAACACCCTCGCCTGGCTGGAAGTGTGTTTAAAATAGATTGCTTCTCAGGCGATCAATAACAATGCTGATTACAATAAGCCCAAAGACGAGCGTGCCACGCAATATTTATCTCCGATGTCGATGTCGAGAGAAATTAGGAATCAATGGGCCACACAGCCCATTAATACACTTCGACTTAAAGTGACGGGGCAATGAGGTGAGGCCGTCGCACCGACTGCAGGGGAATGTACAACAGCTCAAGGAGCCAATTAATTTCCAGCCTCCTAGGGAGGTAAACAGTGGCGTCCCAGTGGAGGATGTGGGGGCAACCCGCCGCTCCAGGTCGGGGCGGTGCCACTGATTGCTCTGCTTTAACACCGCTTAAGTGTCACACTCCCAAGAGTGTCTGTGTCGATGGAGATTCAGGCAAGATTGGATCATTTGTGATTACAAGAGCAAGTAATTATAAGGAGTCCAGTACTGAGAATCAAACAGCAGGGAATTTCTTTACATCTTCATTTTTGTTGAGCAAATGTGCCAAAATGCAGGTGCAAGTTCACCTGCAGGTAAGCCTGAATTTTTAGTCTGTTTATGAAGTATTTGAACTAATTTATGGTTATAGGAAAAATGTTAGATATTATCCATAAAAGCTCATCTAAACAAACCCATGCTGCTCCACCAACCTTCTCTGGTATTTAAGGAAAACAATGCAAACATTGTTTCACTCTCCACAATCCCATGACCTGTTTGGGGATTGAAAAGGCTCACAGAACTTTCCCTTTGTGGTTTGCGGGTTTGAGAATAAACTTTCTGACACTTCTGAACTGCTTAGAGTCATGCACGTGAGGTATTATAGCGATTATACATCAAATCTAAATGTCTGCATGGGTGTGAAGTTAATGCTGATGACAGTTATGACAATAATTTTATGTTAGTGCTGACATTTAATGCTTCAACGGTCTTAGGCTTGAGATTTAAAAAGATAAATGGCTCCACGATAGGATTCCTCATCGTCTCTCTGTCTGTCTCTCCCTGCCTCTAAGGGGATGATGTACCTGGAGGAAAGGCGGTTAGTCCACAGAGACCTGGCGGCTCGAAACGTGCTTGTCAAGTCCCCCAATCACATCAAGATCACCGACTTCGGCTTGGCCCGGCTCCTGGACGCCGACGAGAAGGAGTACAACGCGGACGGGGGCAAGGTTGGTGTAAGTGGAAGCTTGAGAACGTCTTGGTGTGTGTCAAGTGCTTCAAACGGCTGACCTAGCTAGACGTAATGGTGAGCCAATAACCAGGGAAGGAAAGAGCAGAGGAACATCATGGATCATGTGGAAACACATCAGATTCTTTAACTTTCTCCAGAACTTTAGATATTTAAATAAGATAGTGGGTACAATGTTCCCCTACGATGGTGATTAGTCTTCCTAAGCAGATACATCATCACTGGTCAACAGTTCCTTGTACATATGTACATATTGCAGCGTCAATTTGGCCGTACAGAATCAAGGTAATACCTCATAATTCGCCAGCTTGTAGCTTGTAACAATATCAGATCTGCAAATAACCCAACTGTCATTAACATTTAAGATGCTAACCAAGGTCTGTAGAGTCTGTCTTGGAGCCATGTGTTTATTTTCTTTGACCAATGTATAGTCTGTCTGGAGGTCATCCGCTCCTGAAAAAACTCCAGAATCTCCTAGAAATGTATTTCTTTGTACATTTGCTGACTTTAAATGACTCAGCAATAAGTTTGTAGCTCCTTAAGAGACGTTTTGGCTGCACAAAAAGGGGTCATTGCTGTACAGCACAGTGTCAGGACCAGATTAAGAGATTTATTTCTGAATAAAATCATAATATTATGACAATCAAGTCAGTAGTAGAATAAAGACATGACATTATCAGAAGAAAATCATAAAATTATAAGAAAAAAGTTGTTTTAATGAGAACAAAGATTCCGTCGAGCTCCGTCAGTCCAGTTCTGTCTTCTAAATAAACTCAATCATTTCAAAATCTTCTTACTGTTGCTGATGTGTTATAATTTGATGCTGATGTGTTAAAATATTATTTTTTTACTAGTAAAACCGATATCAAAGTACACAATATTTTGGTATCAAAGTATTGTATACTTTGATACTTTGATTAGTACTTAAATCAGCATTAATGATTTAAGTTGTTTTCTGGGGGATTTTTTTGTGATGTTTTCATATATATAACTTCAAAGTCCCAAAGTCAAAATGTCATGTCTTTATGCTTGTATCATCATGAAACCTTCATTCTTGAAATAAAAGAAAAACATTTTCTTAGCCTGGTGCTAACACTTCAGTTTATTTTCACATGCAGAAACAGAGGAGAGCTGTTTTCAGATGCGCAGCAGTAGGTTAGCAGGTCTCTGTCGCCTCTGTCCCGTCCTGTAAACACTCATTTTAAATGTCAATACGACAAATGACCTGGCAAGATTCAGCTGTTCTGAGGTGTCTTCTCCCAGACAACCAGAGCCGTGATTTTCACCAACATCCTCATGCAACAGTGCTGAAATTACTTTCTACGTCTCTTAACAGGCAGCGTTTATAACCAGCAATCAAATAGCTATTTTCTGCCTGCTCAGCGGCATGGAAACGGAAAATTGTTAACAGGAACAGCCGAACCGCGGAGCTGCATGTTGCCTCTATCTTGGTGGAAATTAATTGTAATAGTTAGCCACCTGAAAGGAATGAGCAGAATGGCAAAATTTGGAAGGTTTTCTATTTCATATCCAGAATTTTATAAAGTATTAAACTACTTTGAGTTTTCTTTTTTTAACGTTTTTCATTTAAACCTGATTCTGTAGAAATCTGACCTAGACTCAGCAGAAGGTCTTCATCGTAACGTCTTTATTGGTCTAACATGTTGGGAACCTTGTGGTTCAGATTTTACAGTTTGACAAGACCGCGCACAAGTTTACAGAAGAAGAACCATGATGCCTAGCTACGGTGGCTCATGAGGTCCAAAGAACGCGTATGTTTTGGTTTGGACTGAGGCTGGTCAGTATTCACACCAGAGTTTGCCTCAGTTTGTTCTGGCACAGAAAGCGAGGGTCTCGGGATGAATTAGAGCAGAGATCATCCAAGGCCCTGGCGTCCAACACCAGTTTCTGACCTTGCAAATGCACTTCTTGAACAATGGTCAAAACACTCACAAACACTCCTGAACTTGGGACAAGGTTCAAAAGAGCTGTGGCTGCTAATATGAACAATTGGATAGATTTTGTCTTGAAGTGTCAGTGTTGTGATTCTGGAAGGATGCAGAAATTATCCCTCATGTAGATCCTGAAAAAAAATTGTATTTACAAATGACAATGACCAAGTGAAGTAAGGGATCTATAGAATTTATATCCATTTTGAACAATATGTAAGGGGAACAAATTAAATAAGTAAAGACGTATCCGTTCTCTGATGGGAAAATGTCTGAAAAAGTTTGTTTTATAGAATTTAGAGGCTCTTCGTCCAAGCAAACAACGGAGCCGGTTTGTTTTGTTTGTGGACCGCATCAATCAGGAGACCCCCAAACCCCCACCGCTACAGACCCGCTATGCAAATTGTTCTGATCAACTCCCCTTATTAAATTGGCTTTTCATTGCCACATCTATTCAGCTGGAAGCCCGAAAGGTTTGCCGCCGCACGTCGAGTCCAGACTGTTATGGCTGACGGAAGGGGGGGGGGGGGCAAAGGAGAAGAAGAAGGAAAAAATGATTTCATAACCCGGACGAGTCGCAAGCAGCCATCTGAGTGATTGACTCCATGTTGGTTTTCACTGATGCCTTGATAAATGAGCGCTGTTGTCAGCACATCTGCATGTTCTCGGTAAAAATAGATGCGACACGGGAGATCCATCAACAGGAAGTGGAGGTGCAACCTGAAGCTTGTCATTTCCTCCTTTCTTCTTCATTTCCCTAAAGAGAGTGAGTGAGTGAGTGAGTGAGTGTGTGTGTGTGTGTGTGTGTGTGTGTGTGTGTGTGTGTGTGTGTGTGTGTGTGTGTGTGTGTGTGTGTGTGTGCGTGCGTGCGTGCGTGCGTGCGTGTGTGTGTGTGTGCGTGTGCCGGGCAAAGAGGTCGTTGCATGTGTGTGTTCACATGGAAACAGGGAGAATAATTGGCCTCCCGTCAGTTTGGGAATCATGTTGATGTTAGGAAAGGTGACCGTTAGGAGATCCATGAGCGACGCTTCTCACCAATCCGTTGGAAACGTTCAGGTGAATTGGGAATATATAAATGCATAACCTCCTGTAGCCATAAAACATGCATGTGTCTGTGATAAATTCATAAAGCGCAGATTCAGCTGAGTTAGCTCAGTACAGGGATAGCAGAAAAGTGGCCATTCATATTCAGACAAATGCTTCCTTCCTTTTTTTTCTACATTTGGCCAAATGTTTCACACAAACATGCAGGAGAAAATACACAAAATGCAACTGATGCCTGTGTGTGTGTTGGGTTTTGTGTCTGCAGTAGAGAGTAGCATTCTACTGGTAAATGATAATTGTGCTCCTATTGACTTTTGGTATGAATATGACGCCATACAAGAGGAATGAATTATTATTAAGGAGTAAAGTTCACTACTTATTTTAATACAAGTATTATTGAGCAAAGAAAAAACTATATAAAACACAAAAAAAAGCTTGGAACAAACAGGCTTGATGTTGTTCATTAACATGGAAATTTAGCCACATTTCAGGTTTAAAAATCTAGGCACAAGACTTTAGCACAGTAATTTCTAATAAATACCATTTCCAATTTTTTAACAAGGTTGATCACATTTTTGTTTAACATACAAGATTTCCGACCAGATCATGTTTCTGGTACACTCATAAATCTGACACACTGGCTACATCCACTAACAATAACAACAGATGACCAACCATGTCTTCTCTCAGCTCATTTGTGGTTAATTTCCACTTCTCAAGGATCTGATTGGATGCTGGAAAAGACCATTGTTGTGTTAAAGTTGTACTATAAGGAGTTACCCTATCAGTGAAGAGAGTCAAGCTTAAAATAGCATCTCGAAGCTAAACATGTAGCAGCTAACGCTAATGTCCACATTTCTAAAGAAGCTCCGCCTAGAATAAAATGGGGCTCCAATCTGAAGGTAGAAGAACCTGAAGCTCAGGTAAAAATGTATAAATATGTTTATTGTTGAGCTCATTTGTCTATTCATTTAGTAGTAAAAGAATTTTGAATTGAAAATGTTTCTTATTTTGTCACCTGGAATTAACTAGATTAATAATACTAATTTAATCCCACCAGTACTGAGATGATATTCCCATCAGTCTCTGTGTGTCTCCTCAGATGCCCATCAAGTGGATGGCTCTGGAGTGCATCCACTACAGGAAGTTTACCCACCAGAGCGACGTGTGGAGCTACGGTGGGTGCTAAACGCTAACTGACCCAAAGTCCTGCTCCCTTCGTCCGTCCGCACACCTTATTGTCCGTCTCACCTCTCGTCTCCTCTCTTCCTCTTCTTCTTGTTTTTGTCGACGCGTTGCGGTGAAAGGAGTGACCATCTGGGAGCTGATGACATTCGGTGGCAAACCGTACGACGGCATCCCCACGCGGGAAATCCCAGACATCCTGGAGAAGGGCGAGCGACTGCCGCAGCCTCCCATATGCACCATCGACGTCTACATGGTCATGGTGAAATGTGAGCAGATGCACATGCTCCAGTAAACACCCATGATGAAATATGTGATCCATGTGAGGCAAGGCGGAGAGTTTTGTTGCTGCTTTTAGCCTGGAAACAGAAAAAAATAACTGAGACCACAGAGCTGTTGGTTAATACACGGCTGGTGTCAGCACCTCTAAAGGCCACTAATTAAAACATTACATCTGGAGTAATGCAGGAGTGACTGGGATTACATGCTGGATCCATGGCCGGAGTAGAAGCTACTTTGATGATGTTGCCAGGCAACTACGTAGACAGAGAGTAGAAGAAGAAGCTGCTAGAAGATCAGCAGAATCCAGGGAGCTCAGAGAAGTTTATTTATTTAGTTCCGACTCCCAGCAAAGGGAGTTGGCTTTTTTTAGGACTAATATATCTGCTGTTATCAGAGTCTTTAAGTGAAATGTTTGCAAGGACAATTTTGCAAATGGCACAGCTCTAAAAAAATGAGCTTACTGCCTGTATGTGTTATTTTTGCATCCTTTTAGCTCCGCTGTTAACGTTAAAAGATGACAGAGTATAAAATCAGAGACTAATGGACGGTTCCACATTTCACACAAAGTCTGTGGACAAAAAAAACGATCTAAATATTCTGGGTGGATGGATGCTCAGCAACATTCAAAACAATAAAAATGCATCAAAGGTTTTGGGTCAAGATGAACCCATTAGAAATTATTAAACTAGTAATCAGCCAATCAAAATGATTTAATCTGTCCTGCAGACCAGAAGTAGAACTAAATGGATTCCTGCTTCCCCCCCCCTCAAACGCTCCTTTGCTGAAGTCGTCACAGATCAGATTAAAAAACTTTAATATTCATCTGCTGAGAAGTCATTGACGAGCTGCTGCCTCCTAGTGAGGCGCCAGGGTGATGCGATGCTGGTTTAACTCCGTGACGGACAGCCGGCCTCACCAGAGACTCCAGTCCGGTTCTTTGTTGGTGCCATCCTCCATCTGGACCACCACGCTTCCTCACCCCCAAACTTCTCTCCAGCTCATAGCGCCCATCCAAAGCCCCGTCTCTCCCTGCGTCATCTGATCCCACCGCCGCCACCCTCCTGGCCGTTTCCAGAACCCCGGTGCTTCTGGGCCGGGTTGCCGACTGATCCACCCTCCCATATTTCCAGGAAGCGCTCCAGGCGTACGTTGCCAGGACACGCTTCAGGCTGTGCCAGCCGCCGGCGTCTTGGCCGGATTCCCCCGTGCCGTCTGGTCATCACTCAACCCCGTCTGAACTCATCTGTGTCTGAAACGCCCCGAAAAAAATCAATCCATGCAAAATGTGTTTTTGGTTATCTGCGCTTTTGTCACATGGTTTCTGAAACCTGAAAGTTCCTCTTAATTCTCATGAAGGTAAGCCCAGACAGTTACTGCTCTGATCCAACATAATGTTAGAGTATCTAGCGATATACGATGAGTTTGACTGGATCCAGGCAGAGTCTGAAAGCCCTGCAGCACATTCATTCCCCTATTTCTTTTTACTTTTTTATTTTACCTACTTTTGTTTGATGTTTTCTTTTTAATTGATGCACGGAATTGTTTTTTCAGCAATATTATGATCACAAAAATACAGAAATGTCTTATTCAAGAAGTTATTCAGTTTTCCCAGCCCACATGTTTCTGAATCAGTCGACGGGTTTCCTCTGCATGGCTTCCTGCAGCATTTCTAACCAACTTATCTAAACGTCTGACTAAAACATATCTTGTTTTTTGGGGTGGGGGTGACAGTGGATTCTTTTTACTAAACATTTAAGAACTTTAGCACCTTAGCTCTCAAACATTCTATAAAACAATCATGACTTAAAAATAAACAGTGAACATATTAGCATATGCACTAATGGTGCAGTCCACTGAAATGTCTCCCTGGCCTACTAGCAGGTTAGATTTCCAAATAAAAAAGCAGCACATGCGCAAAGTGCTGCTTTCCAACACCAACACATCTCAGCATACTTGACTGATGACTCGGATGTTCGTTCTTGTCAAACGTCAAAGATCAGAACCCAGCTTGGTTGTTTTCCTGCATCTAGAACCTCTGACTTATTATGCACAACACATTACTGCTCTTCTAAATGGTTTTTAATGCTTATTTAGAAATAAAAAAATCCCAGTCAAATCACAACATGCTGTGCCTGAAGGTTTGAGTGTGAACTTAAACACCTCCTCATTAATTCAACTGAATAGCAGAAACCATTGTGAAGTAGTTTGAATGTTGTCCAAACAATTAAAATCAAGTTTGATCCACTCTTGTTATGCTACATTATAGTAATATTAATAAAGCCAGAGGTGGGCACTGCTTGCTAAAATGTTAGCTGCACTAATCATAAACATTAGTTCTGCTAATGCTAAAGCACTACAACAACATGGTAATTAGCAGACACTAATTCCAAAGTAATACAGAATAATTAGCAGAAGTTAATGCTAAAGTGTGCTATCCACATGTTTTTTTTAGAGGAAGCTAATGCCAAAGAAATACAACATGATCATTAGCAGAAGTTAATGCTAAAACAATATATCTACATGTTTCTTAGCAGAAGTTGATGCTAAAGCGCTCTATCCACATGTTTCTTTAGCAGACGCTAATGCTAAAGCGATACAACAACATGGTAATTAGCAGAAGTTATATACACATGTTTTTTAGCAGAAGCTAATGCTAAAGTGCTATATCCACATGTATTTTAGCAGAACTTCAATGTAACTAACTGCAACTATGATGATACCGTCCATATGTCATTAGGAATACATGACAAAACTCTTGTACCAGTTCATATTTGTGATATCTTTCATCTGTTTGTTGAATTGGTTGGTTGTTTGTGTCATCTTTAAAAAAACAAGAGAGAAAGTACTTGAAAAGAGGAAATGGAACTACCATGTAAACAGTCTTCATCCACTTCAAAAAAAGAACGTGAATTTAAGCGTCTAGCTACTTGAGGAATTCTCAACAATCGACAACCAACTCTTTGGCTCAAATGTCGAACTTTATTCACCTGAAAGTTTACAAATTAGCGCTTTAGAATTTATCCAAATGTATCAATTTAGGGAAAACTAAATACAGTCAAACGTTTTCAAAGCTAGCAAAAACATTAAACACATGAAACAAAACATTAGCTCCACTATTACCAAATTAATGAAAGTGTCCCCAGTTAACTGCTAAGTCAATAAATATAAAGGTTTGGATTTTTTCTTTTATTCCCTGACTAACACCTTTCTTTTAACTCTGAAATATGGCTAATAAAATACAGATGAGGAAAAATCTTTCTACGACAGCAGACATGTATTTATAACTCATCAGATTCCCTTTGATTGATGCGATGTGGATACCAGAGGATTATCATTGTTTTTTTGTTGTTGTTTTTTTTCTTTTTGAGTAATACTAAGCATTCAGAGTAGTAGAGGAAGTAATGGAGGTTGTGTCAGTGAAATCAGCAGCTCTGCCCAGTCACCACCTGCCGCTTCGCTTTCTCTTCAGGGATTAGCTGTGTTTACTGCAGCTGGAGCCCAAGGGAGAGAGAGAAACACGGACCTTGGACTCAACGACGAAGTAAAAACAGAAATATGCTTTACTCCATCTTTTATCTGCCTCTTCAAATGGCCTTGAGCAGCACACTTCATTCTCCGATTGTACAGGGCTCAATTAAAAAGAGCGTCGCCGCTGCTCAACCGGCATTCGGAGGAGAAACGAAGGTTGAAGTTATAAAGGAGGAAAATTAAAAAGAGGTTGTATTTTTTGTTGTAGTTGTTGTTTTCTTGTTTTTTCTTCCATCCAGAAATGAATTTAGTTGATTTGGGGGACAATTGGGTGCCTCCTGTGAAAATACCCAAATTACATGTATTCATGTGTCCCAATTTGCAGAGAAGCGGCAATGAATGGGCTGTAAAAGCCAGAGAAGGTCAGCACGAGTTTTTTAGTAAAGATGGTGAAGAATCTTTAGGAAGGCTGAAGTAAAAGAAACAGCAGATGGCCTCTCTCTCTCTCACCCTCCCTTTCTCTCTCTTTCTCTCTCTCACTCTCTCTCTCGCTCTTTCTGTCTTTTCTCCGTTCTGATGTTTATGAGCTTCTCTTTGTTGCCTGCTTTCTCCTGCAGGCTGGATGATCGATGCTGACAGCAGGCCCAAGTTCAAGGAACTGGCTGCAGAATTCTGCAGAATGGCCCGTGACCCCCAGCGGTACCTGGTCATCCAGGTACACTCACTGCCTGGACACTTATTTGACGACGGTTATTTTTACAAACCGGATTTAGGAGGAGATTACCGTCTCCTTAATGGTAAATGGTAAATGGAATGAGCTTACATAGAGCTTTTCCAAACATTTTGACCACTCAAAGCGCTTTACATTAGAGTCATATTCACCATTCACACTCACAAACACTCACACATTTATACACCGATTCGCAGATTGGTTGGCAGTTTGTCTAATAAATAAAACGTACTTTTGTTATCTTTTTCTGGCATAAGAAGTTGATGTGAGAAACATTTAGGGTTGACAAAAGAGTAAACGCGACGATTAAACGAACTACGTTCCTGTTTCCGTTTGGGCGTTAGGGTGACGACCGCATGAAGCTGCCCAGCCCCAACGACAGCAAGTTCTTCCAGAGCCTGCTGGACGAGGAGGACCTGGACGACCTGATGGACGCCGAGGAGTACCTGGTGCCTCGGGGTTTCAACATGGCCGCCACGTCGGGCCCCACTAGGCTCCGCATCGACTCCAACCGAGTAAGAGTACTTCTCTCGTTCAGCAAAACATCTTCAGTTTGGTGAAGTGATAAAACATCAAACTAAATGTCTCCACAGTAAGACATGAACTCAGCACCAATGAACCGATCAGCAGGTCTGGCAAACTGTAACTTCATAACCCAGAACTTGTAACATACTACAGCTTAATTCTGTTCACTGGAAGCTAAATCATAACCCCAACACATAATTTAACAGATAACATTAGATAACTGTAAATAATCAGCATACAACATATTCTGTTACTGCTTCATCTGATGAGTTCATAACATGGGATGTTTGCGAATAATTTGTAAAAGTTCATAAAACTTTTAAGATACCCTAGAAGAAGGCAGAAAAGTTACATTCACAGCATTTTACCGTTAAACCATGCAGTTTGACATCCGTTTACTGTACGAGTTCATAACAATCATCTGAAAATAACTGTTTCCTAAATCTGATGTAGTTTGAAAACAAATCTCAAAGGTATTTTGTGCACAAAGATAAACTAAAGTGGTTTTTAAAACGGGTTTTAATTTATCATTATAGAGTGAGAGTAAAACAAAATCTCGCCCCGAAGAGTCTGTGGTTCTTAATGTATAAATAAACAAGTTATTTAAAGATTTAACTTCGAGTCTCTAGAACTCCCACTGACTCCACCATGTCATTATTTATTGGTTAGATATGATCATAAAATGGACAAATTCTTGACAAACAATGAACACACAGTAGGAGATGCCACAGCCAGCAAAATTAAAGATGTGCTTCATTGTTACCTTTAGCATTCAAAGGTGTGAAAAGTATTTCTACCTTCTGTTTTCTTCTGTTTTTTCCTTTTTCTCCCAAATGTCTCAGAACATCAAACAAACACATTTGTTCCATTTGTTATAAAAAAACACACACACATTCAGACCAACGCGGCCCGAAGTTAATGAGAAAACATCACTAATGAATGTTTCACCATGTTTTGGTCTATTTGTCTCGTCACACTGAGTCAGACCTGCAGAGTTAAGAAGTCACTTAAAAACATTTCCTACTGCGAATGAAAAAACATCAGTCTGGTCAGAGTTACATAAGCAGTGATATGTTTTGGACCATTTTGGATCATTTGCAATAAACTCACAATAATGCATTAGTGTGTAAAAAATGCAGGGATTTGTTGATTTGTGTGTGTGTGTGTGTGTGTGTGTGTGTGTGTGTGTGTGTGTGTGTGTGTGTGTGTGTGTGTGTGTGTGTGTGAACTAGAGGGACTGCTAACGCCTCATAGCACTCTGTACATTATGATGAAAAGTTACTTCATCTGCAACATGTGTTGTGACAGCAAATACACAAGACAAACACTTTCCTACATTAAACACATTAAAGAGAAAGTTTTCCACAAACAAAAACTTAAAACTAGATCATTTGCGTCTAGTTTTAAATTGGCTGTTCCACCAAATGTCTTCATTTCTGAATGTCTTCATTTCCACCAAATGTCTCTGGAAATACAGAGATTTCCATCTCTGTATTTTGATCTTCCTGAGCCACCGTCCTTTAGAAGGACTCAGAGTGGTTCAGAGCTTGGACTACACCAGTGATTTTTTCTGCTAATGCTCCACCTGTTACTTCATTTCCATTCCAGCGCTCTGCCTTAAATCTGGACTCTTTATGCTCTCGGGTCCCCAGGCCCCCAGTTTCATTACTCAGCGCTTTATAAGCAAATAACACTTCCCCTCCTAAACGGCCCGAGCGGTTTGCTAATGGACAATAAGAGCAGGCTAATGCAGTTTGCACCTTGGGCTGCAGGAACAACATACCTCTGCCTCTCATGCAATCTACATGTTGGAGGTGAAGGACTGCAGCTCTGCTCCGACTGTCCAGTCACATCCTGAAGTTATTGTTTGACCTGCAGACGTGGCTCTGCCTCCATGGTCAGCAGAGAGGAGCAGGTAATGACTGGCTGTGGAGGAGGAGGAGGACAGACAGAACCACAGGACATTTCTGTCTTCCTGTCTTTTGTTGCTCTGCTCCTGTAAGTGTTGCTTAGCGTTCAGTGCATGAAGCCTTCAGCCTGCAGTGAGCCAACACCGAAGGCCTCTGCTTGTTGTGTCATCTTCTAGCTTTTCTTCTGGGTTCTGGTTCTGTTTTGATGTTAGAGTACTAAAGTTCTGTCTTCGGCCCACCGCCTTTCACCGTCACTGATGTCCTATGGAGGAAGAAAAAAAAAACTTGTAAAGGATTCACGCTTCTCAGGCTTCCTGCAAGATTTTCATGTTAAAATCACATCAGAGTTTAAAAGAAACAACCAAACAACAACAATCAGGTTGAAAAGTATAAATATAAATGATCACCATGAGTTTACTAGAGGTTTTCCCACAGTGGTTAAGGGTTAAATATAGAACCTGGAAAAAATGAATGAATGGATGAATGGATGGATGGATGGATGGATGGATGGATGGGTGGGTGGGTGGGTGGATGGATGGATGGATGGATGGATGGATGGATGGATGGATGGATGGATGGATCATCCGTGCTGATGCCTGTTCATTAACTGCAACATTACAAGTTAAGATTGTGAATTAATAACTTGAGGTTTATTCAACTTACATTTAAATAGTTATTAACCTGCAGTGTAAGCAGCCATTTAAGAATGCCAATGTTTCCCTCAGAACCAGTTTGGCTATCGGGACGGGGGCCCGAACACAGCGGAGGGGCCCCTGGTGGGGGCCCACGGCGGAGGGAACCAGGAGGCGTCCGGCAGCCAGGGCCCGGTTCTGGAGGACCAGCGCTGTAACGGGAGCCTCCATAAAAGCAGCCAGAGCCAAACGGGGGCGGAGGACCCCGGGGCCCAGAGGTACAGCGCCGACCCCACCATCTTCCTGGGGGACAGGACGTCCAGAGGGGACACCGACGAGGACGGCTACATGACGGCCATGAAGGACAAGAGCTCCTCAGGTACTAGAAGCAGAAGCAAAGCATGATGGGACTTTCCATGCTAATCCTCAATGCCTCGCCGTTGCATGCTTCACTTCTTCATTTCATCTTGGCTTTATTGATTAACATTCTGAATGAGTTTGCATCAACAGCGGTTTGTGTCAGCTCCCACCAAAGAACCATGCTCTGCCTTTGATCATAACTCAGCGCACCAGGCCTTTTCCTGATTCCTGAGCTGCTTCAAATGCAACAAAGCCCCAAGCAAAACGCATCTGAGTGGAAGCGAGATCGATGGAAGCAGTGGAGGAGGGTCGTTGCTTTTCCACTTTGACCCCAGCAGATGGAGCTTCCAGAGCCAAAGAACTGCTGGCGTCCTGCCCATCTGGTCCTCAGCTGCCATTACCAACCCTCATCAGTCACTCATCTCTTTCCTTTAGATTCCATTCATTCATATTTCCTTTTCCTTTGATTTCATGTCTGTCTGTCTGATGAGTTCATGGTCTTCTCCCTCTGATCTGTGCTGCAGAGTACCTGAACCCCGTTGAGGAGAACCCGTTTGTATCCAGACGTAAAAACGGCGAGATCCACGCGTTGGACAACCCGGGCTACCACAGCACGCCCAACAGTCAGCCCAAAGGAGAGGACGAGTACATCAACGAGCCCCTTTACCTCAACACCTTCCACAGTCCTGCTGAGCTGGGCCTGGAAGCCCTGAGAAGGAACGGTCTCCCCTTACCCAGCATGCCTCCGTCCTCCATCTCAGCCTCAACGCCAGGCTCCCACCTCCCGCTCACCATTCAGACCAGTCTGCCCCACTACCCCCTATCCTCGGCCCAGCCGTCTCCGGCCGGCCTGCCCTGCCTCCATGCTCCAGCAGCTCACATCCTCCACGCCCACAACGCCATCAAACCTGTAGGGCCGCCTGGAAATCCAGGTGGCTCCGTCCCTCCCAGCCAAATGGGAACTTCTGCTCCAGCCCAGGTGAGCCAATCAGGTTCCCTGTCCACTTCGTCCACCCTTTGCCACGGTAGCCTGCCAGCCTACCAGAGCTACACCACCTCTCATCCCGGCAGCCTGCTGAAGCATGGAGGCCATATGTCAGGGAAGGCCAGCGGGAAGAAGCTCAAGGTAACCTTTGACAATCCTGAATATTGGCAGCACAGCTTGCCTCCAAAATCCTCCTTACAGGTGGCCCCTGACGGGGCGCAGGGAGGCCCCGCCAACGCCAAGCTTTTCTACAAGCAGAATGGACACATACGGCCCCCAGTGGCTGAAAACTCTGAGTACATGTCTGAGTTTGCCCTGAAATCCGGCACCGTTCTGCCGCCTCCACCCTACAGGCAGAGAAACACTGTGGTCTAGATCCTCCACCAGCTCTAGCCTCCTGCCACCCAGACATCCTTTCTGGTTCCACCATCAGTGGCGTCAAAGACCCGCCTGACTCTTTCCAGAGTTTGCACCATCTGCTGTAGCAACATCCAAAGGAGTTGGACAGGTTCAACCAACTCAGACACCTTCCCTACATACTGTCCATTTCCGTTTTTGTAGATAGAGACTATCTTCCAACACATTGAGATGGCCATGGCAGCAAAGATCAGGCAACAAAAGATGGAGGCACTCTGTGATGTTGGCGCACAACTCTCAGACTTAAAAAGGATCGAGCTCTGGGGACATGAACTCACTGCCAGCCACCTCAGTGTCACTTTTGTGAGAGAAACAAAAGGTTTTCTGTTATTTTCCAGCAAAAAAAAAAAAAACAAAGCCAGAAGATGAGCAATAGATTCTGAAACGAGAAAAATTAGTCAGGTTTTGCAATGAAAAAAAGCGAAATGTGAGAAACTGAGGCAGAGTTTGGTTTAGTTTTTGGAGAGAGCAGCAGAAACAGACTTATCAGTCATATTCAGTGTTTTTGCCTTTCGGATTATAACGCGTGTTCTTGAATTTTCCACTGAATATGTGAAACCCATCTAATCCTACTGTTACTGTGATACTGTGATGGCCAGAACTACAGTGATCTCTTTTATTTGTAGTTCAACCATAAACTGTAAACTTATCGCCTGAAAATCTCCTGGGCAACAACTGTTGTTTTTTTTTTGTGTTTTTTTTTTTGTTGTAAACTTGGAGATTATGATCAAAATCATCAAGGAACAAAAAGTACACTGGTATTACTTTTCTATACACTGGTTCCAGGGCGGAAAAGTTGCATTTTTGACACTGGTTTTCCATCCTCACCGCAAAGCTAACTTTGAGGAGAAAATGTTATGGAAATTGCTGCATCCAGCCAAATTGTGTGTGAAAATCATCCGAAAAGGGTCAGAACTAAAAGTGGTGATCACAGGGCGAGAGAATGTCAGACATCTACTGGGAGGACGAGGGAAGGTTCCTACAAGCCGACTAATGAAGACCTCAAGGAATGAAGAAAGCAGCACCAGCAGAGCACAGGCTACTTTTTAATGTGTGGATCTGGGTTTGCATCAGTGTGATTGGGATGAGTGTGTGTGTGTGTGTGTGTGTGTGTGTGTGTGTGTGTGTGTGTGTGTGTGTGTGTGTGTGTGTGTGTGTGTGTGGTGTGTGCGTGTGTGTGCGTGTTTCAGCAAGCCAGCTTAGCCCCTTTGAGAACGAGAAAAAAACAAGTTGCAGAAATCAGCTGCAGTGTAATTGACAGCTACAGTTATCCTCCAGCAGCAGGCCTATACAAAGGCCTTCAGACATACGGAACATGAGAATCCAAGGGTTAACTGAAGGCTCTTAGAACGGGCCAATGGCAGCAAATCTCGTGAAACATTTCAGACTCCCTGCAAATCTGCTTGGTTGAGTTCAGGAACACGTGGTTTTATGCTGGATCTGTTGACAAACCCTTTTTATGGATGGAATTGGCCATGAAATGTTGATGGAACCATGTTCTTGGGTAACATAGACTACGTTACTGCTAGGACACCAATACCTATCTTCACCAAAATGTTGTGGTTTCTTACCAGCGTAGAGTTGCAGTTAGCTAGTTAGCTTTAGCAACATGACTAACTACGTCTTTACTTTGTAACTTGAAGTTCTGTACACACTTCAGAAACTCTGGCCACACCAGCACTTCCTCTAACATCTCCTTAAAATGGTGTGAGGTAAAACGTCTTGGTGAACCTCAACACTGGTAACCAAACCATGCCTACTTCTTTCCACTAGAACTGTTTTTTTTTATGTTGTCATTTTTACCAATGTAATTTGACATTTTTGTACCAATAGTGCTTCCATCTTCAGCTGATTTCTGTAGGTTTATGTGCAGACATAAGTTTCTTCTCCAAGTGTCTCCTAAGTAATACCTTATGAATATGGCAACTTTGATTTATTAAGCAAAGTTATGATAATCGTCAGTAGCATCAAGCCAAGAACCACAAATTCCTCCAACTCCAATGTACTTTATTGACACATAATTTTTAACACCTAAAGGACCAAGGACATTTACCTGTTAAGTATTTAATTTGCTTAATTTTGGTTTAATAAATTAATTACTTTGACTGGACTCGGACTGGATGCCTTAAAAAACCTTTACATAACCGCCTCCACACTTATTGTGAAAACCTCCAGTGAATGATGGCATGCAGTCCAACGGGGTTCCGAGGGCCTTTGGAAGGTAACCAGGCCCACAGCACCACAGGTCCTCCACCGTATTCAACAGTGAACATGAGGTGGAAATACTCTTTGTGTTTATTTTAGTTGTATGTTTGGCATAAGTAGTTTTGTTAAAAAAAAAAAAAAAAAACTACAATTTGTAATAGATAAAATGTTGGATTTTTCTAAAACCTTACACCTTTAAGTTGCTCTAACAAATGTGGATGGTACTCCAGGTAACCGGTGTCTGTATGGTTGTTTTTGCTTCTTTTTTTTCCTAATATAACGTTGGTTTCCCTCCCTCAGAAACTGTAAATTTTTGTAAATTATTCAGTATAGCCTAAGTCCAAAGAGAGACCCACTGAAACAGCTGTTTGATCCTAGCCGAAGTTGAACATAGTGAAAGTTTCGCATCTTCTGTTTTAAATACACAATAAAACCACCACAATTTTACCATATTATTTGAACTGCTGCCAAAATAATCTGACACAATGATTAGTAGTTACAATGACATTTTCACATTTGTTTTCAGTTTGGAAATGAAGACTAAAGCTAAAGTACTGATAATATTTAGCTCTAGCATTTTATTGAAAAGACTTTCCATCCAAACGATGAAACGCTCCAATGACGCTGACATTTTACATTATTGTAGTTCCATAAGTCATTTGATTGATCTGTCATTTATTTATGCCATCCTCTGGCGAAACAGAAACAGCCTGTAGCCAAAATCCATGGATCTGTTCCACGTGTTCATGGCGTCATTTAATGTGTCCCCCTGTATTGTTCCGAATACCTGTGAAAAAAGAATTGATTAATCTTTCCTCTCAAGAAAACAGTCGTTACATTCGCTACTGCTGCCTCTTCGGGCAAACTGCCACCAACGAAGAAAAATGTTGTTAGTGTTAAAAGTTTAAAACGTCTAATATTCTCCACTTTGTATTGCTCAGCATTAAAACTGCTTTTGCGTGTGAGCTATTTTCGTATTTACCTTACTTATATATTGGAGCGTGTCTGAAAGGGTTTGACGATGCACATGTAAAAGCTGCGTACGTTTCTCCACTTCCCCGGAGCGCTTTGATCAGAGACGCGGGTAGAAATTGTCTGTTTCCATCTTGTCCCACTGAAATATTCAACATGTTTTTCTGCTAGTTTAACACTTAAGAAATCAAATGTTTAAGCATGAGTTTGAGGAAAGTGTTATGTTCAAGAGTTCAACAGGAAAAAACACATTCCAAGGTGTTGCCTTACCCACCTAAGAAATGTTCTTGTTCCAATGTTGTTGTCTTTTATGTTTAATATTACCAGATTATGACTAATTTATAAAGTAGTTTCTTGTAGCCACTTTTAGAACTCTAATTGTATGAAAAAGAAACTGAATTTATAATCAAAGTAAAACATTTATGACATATTTCAGCTTATTTACGCAGAGTTCAGTTCCAGGAATTTGAACTGAAAAACGAGACGAGTGCAAATGAAGACATGCTTGATTTTCTTAGCCCTTAGATAAACTTCAGGCAAAGGCAAAATATATAACACAGAATCCATATAAAAAATCATAGGAAAGCAGCCAATACTAGACCAAGAGGATAACTTCATTGTAAAAACACAGTGGCTCTATTTTAACCCAATCCAGTTTTCATCGACTTTGTGGTCTTTTAGGATCCCTGCTGGACTTTCAGCATCGATAAAAAAGTTTTTATTTCTTTTTGTGAAGGAAGTTATTACTTCTTTTGCTGCTCTGATGACTCACGTTTCAAATATATCTTGCTTTGATCTGGGGCAGTGTTACCTGCTGCTGTGGCTGAAGCATTTGGGTGACTCATAGCAACAAAAGCTGCCCTCAAACTGATGGTTGTTTTAATCCAACTCCACACATACATGTGTCTTTTTTTATGTAACTTTCTGTGTGGCTTTTTATTTTGTTTTAGTTGCAAAAATCTATTTTCAAAATATTTTTGAGCAGTTGGTTTCATTGGCACAAAAAAATGGGGAGCCCCAGAAGGCACCTTCATGTTTCTACAGGCAGATTTTTTCTGTTCAGACAGATTTCTTTGTTATTTTAGAACATACTCGCATGTATGTGAATCTGGCACAGATTGATGTTTCTTTTGGAAAACCTGGTTAGTACTGCTGGCATGGGAAACCGAAATACGATCTGTTGTTTTCATGGATGGACTATTTTTTTCCCCGAAGTTTTCTTCGGGCCTAATTCTTATTTAGTGAATTTAATTTTATTAATTTTATGTTATGTTTAAGCCACAGCTCAAAGGCACATTGCCTTGTTCCAAACAAAATAGCTTTTTAGCACTCGCATAAATTGAGCCTTCACCAGTTTTGGCTGCTGCCATTAAAATCCTGAACACACAAAGGATGGACACAAGTAACTTTTACATTGTGTTTTATGATAAATTAGCTAGGATATTGTCCACAAATAAACAAAAAACACAGGTCAGTATTGTCTTCAAATAGTTTTTGTGGAAAACCCCAACTCTATAGAGATGCTTGAACGTGTTTCTTATGAACCTAATTATATATGTGTGAATTAGTTTAAAGTTGTTTTCTAGGTCTTTGCCTAAAGTAGTCTTCACCAAAAGGCACCTAAGCTAGCGTCACATTTTTGCATCGACAAAGAAATACTGAAGTACCTGATAACACTTCTTATTTTTATAAAAAACATTATACAAATGTATGTGAACTTGACAGATCCTAAACTACACAAGCACTTGTGTAGTTTGGCCTTGTGCTAGCATGTACGTTTAGCATCATATTGATCCCCGGGTTGTACGAAGAGCACAAAGAAAGGCTACAAACAAAAGAAAATTACTGTCAGATACCACGGTTATTACCATAAAATTAAATTTTGGTCATACTGCTCAGTTCTAAACTTAGTCAAACTAGGTTTAATGGGAGGAACAACTGTCACGTTTAAGAAAGAGTCCATTCAAACTGCTATATTGTGTAAAATCTGTATTAAATTAACTTGGGCAAATCTTTTAACGAAGGTGAACGAAAACAGTTTTTGCTTCAGGGCTAGAAAAACAAAACGGTGATCATGTTACATTGTGTACAGGTAAAAATGGCTGACCACCACGTATGTTTAATTTTTTTAAATATTTTTATCAGTTTTATCTGTCGATATAAAACTGAAACGTTGATATTCACGACATTTCTTTTAAACCACAAAATTACAGCACTTTATGTGCTTATCTTAGAGGCAGATAAACTGAAGCTATTGCACCTTTTTCTCCATCTAAATCAATTTGCACTGTAAATATGGAAACTGGAAGACAAAGATTTTTGTTGTCCACGTGCACCAATTTTAAACGAAGGCGATGAAGACCTGAAACTACATAGGTCTCATGTTCTGAAATAATTTTTTCTTTTTTATTAGAGAAACAGTTCAATGTATTACTTGTATTTTATTTAATAACCTTTTTGTGAGCTTGGACCATATTATTTAAATGAATTTGTACAGTAAGCGCGACAGACAGTTTAAAAAAAAACAGGTGTGAACAAAATGTTTTATTTATTATTTTTATTTAATAGTCTGACCATGTACTGTAAATGTGAATGAGGCATAAACACTAATTTTTAAAATATTGTTTAATGCTACTGATTACCTGAAGCTAAACAGCAAAGGTCATTTCTTGTAATAGATAAATAGATAATAGATAGTTTTCTTCCATTCAGAATAAAGTAGAGTATGATTTGTTGTAAATTATGTTTACTTAAAGTGGATGAGAATAACCTTGACATTGTTGTCCAGGATACAACAAATTTAACAGATATTTCACCAAGTTAGACAGCACAAACTGGGACTGAAATATTTCAAGAGATATTTGGGTGTGTGTGTGTGTGTGTGTGTAGGTGTGTGTGTTTTCTCCATGCCATCAAGGACGTAGTTCATCCACTGTACATTATTTAACATGTTTGTAAAAATCTAGCTCCAAACTTTGATTTTTAATTGCACAATTTGTCACATAAATTAAAAGTCATTTGCTCTTTTCCACAATAAAATACCAGATCAGTGTAACTGTACAGAATCTTTGGGGGAAGGAATCCTCCAGAATTTATCTACACATATTACACCAACAAATGTGAATAGTATTTTTCTAAAGCACTGTAATGGCCGACATGGTGAATTTGTACATAAAACAGGAGGCGGCGTTTGAATTTACATCAGCCTTTTCTCCGACTCTGGTTTTTTCTCCTGCTTATCACTACTTGTACAAAAAGAGACGTACATATTTGCTTTCTGTGACTGTATCTTTGAACTGGTGGGGATTGATTTTCAAAGTGCTTGTTGCCCTTTTTATCATGTAAACCTGTTCGGTGGCCCTCCAGGCCTCAGTGGTTGTCCTCATGGATTTTTTTTGTTGTTGTTTTTGTTGATTTATGTAAACACTCAAACTCTACAAAAGTGATGGAGGCAGGCTAATATGTGTAATTTATTATTTCAGTTCAATCCTGCCAGATTAACCCACCCATACTTACAAGCATATTTTCCTTTTATTTAGCACCATAACTGTGAAACCAGTGCTGCCAATTAACCTAGACAGTGCTACTTGCTCTGCTTAGTTTCTACTAAATATCTTACTGAGCCAAGTCTAACTCCATCCTTTCCCTGAAAGGCAGAGCACATCTTTCGCCACCACTTTGTTTCCCTTTTCATTTTTTTGCATGCTTTTAGAGGCGATGTAAAGCAGAGAAGCTTCTTGTCTTCGTCCTTCCACAATTTCTCCTCTTCTCGAGCATCATCATTGGTGACTATCTCTTCAAGTCCTTCGAAATCACACCCAAAGCTTTATATCAGAGAAATACCCTTCCTCATGTTTGTTACATGAATCTGTCAAAAGTATATTTTTAATTTAATATAAATAAAGATTGATTCCGTATTGTTTTGCGGTCATTTTTGGAGTGATTCTTTCCACACATGCTCAGATTTTTTAAACGTTAGGCGCAGATAAAATATGTTTTGGTTTTATTTTGAAGCAAAGTCTGTTTTGAAGAATAGAAAATATGTATGAAATGTATTTTCCTTCTTAGAGATTTCTGTTGAACTTACATCTGTCATCAAGGTAATAAGACAAAGATACAATACAAAGAGTAAAGACTTTGTTTCTGTCTAAACAAGTCTTTTCATTAAAAAAAACTATTTGTCCTCTTCACCTACAGACTGACAAGTTGCTTTTGGAGATTTGATTCATAAGAGACTTTTCCAAAGGCATCTAATCTGTTACTTATTCATTTTGCTGCTTGTGGCTCAGTGTTGGCGCGCAAATTTACCGAGAGTATCCGGTTAGAGGATTTTCAAAATAAAAGATCCTCCGGACTTACATAAAACGGAAATATTTACTTATTTATTGCGCGGCCCGGTACCAATTGGTCCACGGACCGGTACCGGTCCACGGACCGGGGGTTGGAGACCACTGATTTAAATCCCTTTAGCCCAAGTGATTGATCACCTCTTCACCACCGGGCATCACGGCTAGTCAGAGCTAACGGAGGCAGAGATTCATGTTTCTAATTTTGGCAGAAAATGTTTGTTTGTTTGTTTGTTTGTTTGTTTGTTTGTTTGTTTGTTTGTTTGTTTGTTTTTCTTGGCCCTGACTTTCAGGTGGATTCGTTTCCTCCGGATGTTGATCTCAGAGAAGCTGCAGTCCGGGTTCAAACTCCCCCATCTGACGCGCCGACGTTCGAGCTTCAATAATAAAACCCAACCGATGTCTGCAATTAAAACCCCGCCACGGTCAGCTTCCTCTGACCAGACGCCTTCAGATCAGCGCCGCAGAAAAGTCGGGCCGGAGACGAGATTTGTGCGCTTTGATGCTCAGAAGGACCAGCAGATGAAAACCAGGCATCAGACGGTCTGTGGCGGAGGAAGACTTGGCCTCAGCTCGGCGTTTTGCTCTCGTTTTCCTCCTGCCCGGTGCTGCGCTTAATCCGCTGTTTACCCAGGCGTCGTTACGTAAACTGGCATCGGCAACATCGTTTGCTATGCAGCGATCCTCCAGTGCAGCTTGGCTTTCATTTCCATCATAAATAATACAAAACTGTCCAGTGGCAGAATACGAGCTTTCTGAAGTCGCTGCTATTAATACTAATAAGGCAACGGCTTGCTTAAAGTAAACACTGTTTATGAACAGAAGCCTCCCTCCCCACACTTTCTTCTCCTTTTTATCCCCTCTATTCATCTCCTCAGAGCACTGAGACTCAATTAGCACATCTAGTTCCACCATAGTAATGTAGGATGGAAGGGAGTTTCTGCTGCACTGGGACTCCATTTCAACTTGTTCCCGCTATACGTCTTTAGAGCACATTCCACATCTATATAAGGTCTGAAGATGAGACAGACATTTTCTTTCTAGAAACAGTTTATTCAAACCTCTGCCTTGCTGGGTTTACAGTTTACACTTTCTGCTTTCTGATAATGAAGTGACCTACAAAGTCAGCAGGTTGAGTTGGATTTTATTTAGGGGTGTAGAATAAAAGCATTTATTGTCATGAAAGGGGAAATTTACCCAAGCAACATTTTTGGATTTCTGCTTGTGGAACTGGATGACCATGAGGAGTGGACCCCCGGTTTGGGACCACAGCCCACTCCATCTTAGCGCTACCATATAAGCTAACATCTATTGTCTTATCTCCATATGTCACTTTACAGAACATATGGCGATAAAACAGTAGATGTTAACTTTTTTGGGTAGCGTTAAGATGGTATTTGGCTTTCATTGGCAAAAGATTAGATATGGAAAAGTTTCAGAAATGAGTCGTTATGGTTTCATTTTCTTCACAACACCACAAAACGTACACAGACGTGGATACGCTTCTGAGATCTACTGCGTTCACACTGGCAGCGAAACTTATTGGAAGTCATTTGTCACTTCCAGGCGTTTTATGATGCTTTGCATTTAACACTAATCTGACATGATTGCTCCAACACAATGCTCTTTTTAATTTCAGACTGTATATTTACACTGTAATAATGTTGAACACCCTCCCGGTGTTGCGTAATGCGCAATTAAATACAGAACGCGCCCGCTACCATGTCTGGGTAATGTGGTTATAGATATGAAACATAAATCATAGTTATCTCTCACCAGGGGGCTGCATTCCCCTCTGTTGTGCACATTTTATCATGCAGTTTGTTGGGTTTTGAAGCATGAGGTGGTGGAGCGTTTTGTAAAAACGCCGGGATTACTTCCGCTAAGATCCTTGTAGTCAATAGTCATTTACTGTAATCTCTTAGAAAATATTCAATATTCAGTCAATAGTTCACTAATTTGATCTTAGTACAACCAAGGCAGCAGAATAAATTAGCATCCTGATTTTCAGAGTGCAGACTCCTGTGTTCTCCCGCTGACTTGATGAGAACTTGTGGGATGCGCTCCTCCTCCAGGTCTGGCCTGAGGCTGGCACTGCAAGATGAGAGAGAGCCGGTGAGACCCGTCTGCAGCCAGCCGGGAGACGGCCGGCCCGCACTGCAGCCTGGGATTTCTGTGTGGAGGAGGAAGAAAACGAGGGAGGGACACTGCTTCCCATGAGGCGACTTTGCCACGCAGCATAGCAATCAGAGCTGAGATGGCGGCTGAGGAAGAGGAGAGGCCAAACTGAGGTAAAGGTTGGACACAACAGCCTGAGGCAGAGAACGGCTCACTGTCACCTCTGTGAGGGTTGATGGAGATGCTGCTCCAAGTCCTAACAATACTGATAAAATAAATGCTTCTCCATAGAATTATACAATCATTAGGCAGCTGAGTGTGGATAAATGCTGCCATGACCCACTCAAGAGACGATGAACTCTTTAACTGTCTTTAGGTTTATTGGCAAATCACAGTTTAAGCTGAATAGAACCAACATTGCGAGGATATGATCCAAGTTCAACTCTATATCCTGCTTTCAATAAGTCGTCTCAAAATTAATCTTCCCTCTGCATAAGCTTCTTCATAGAATTATGCAATCATTAGGCAGCTGACATTTCTAAATCAGGTGGAAATACGGCACATGGTTGAAGCAAACAACGGCTGAGTCGAGAGATCTGTTCCAAAAGTTCTGAGAAGAGATCATTACCTTGAACAAACAAGGGAAAGGATAAAACTGATATTAGAGGCCCTGACTGTCTCTAGAGATGATTCTGGAAACACAGCTTTCAAGAAACAGCCACAGGAACTTTGGGAACCTTTACGTCCTACGACCTAGAGAGGGATAGAAAAGGTTTCAGAAGAAGTAGTGAGGTGGCCATCATGGTCGCCAGGTTGGTTGTCATGAAGGATTGATTCATTCTGAGATTGCCAAAGGGATTAAAAACAGAATATTTTGTTTAATTTGGAAAAAAACATGTGTCATGTTAACTGTTGCATAGCTACATGCAACAGCATTTTAGAAAAGTGGCAGTTTACAAAAACTGACAGTAAGTTTCAGGCTAATCCACCCAAGTAACCATGTTTTTCTTTATTTTAGGTCAACACTTATAGTGTTTCACTTCTGGCATCCGTACGTTTTACTGCGCTTAACTACTTCCACAATCTTTCACTAATTGTACTAATTCATATATCAAAACGTTCAGCTTCTTTTGGAGATTGTTGCTATGTCTTTTGGTAAACTTCACTATTGCAC
>CAEGAF010123680.1:0-59660 GCA_903067075.1 Micropoecilia bifurca | reverse complement strand
TGGTTCCTTTTTCCACATAATGTAACAGTAGTGTTTATGATAAAAAATAAATAAATAATAATTATGTGATCGGTATCAGGGATCGGAATCGGCGATCGGCCCTCAGGGGTGATCGGTATCGGGATCGGCAGGAAAAAACCTGATCGGCACATCCCTACAAGAAACTGCTTAAAATTGCTAAACAATTAATTGGCTACACCAACATTTTTCCTGTTACGTTTATTATTCTACTCAAAAAAAAGAGTTACTTTTGCAAGAAAGGTCCCAGTGATGAAAATCTCCATCACCATGGTGATAACCAGCTGAACAATGAGGAGAACTATTGCTACGGGACACTCCTCTGTTATGCACCGGAAGCCATAGCCAATCGTGGTCTGCGACTCCAGGGAGTAGAGGAAGGCTCCGGTCAGCGTCTTCACCTCCATCACACACGGCGTGTGATTGGACGGCGGGTCGAACTCTGAAGGCGGGAAACAAGGAACACAAGATGAATCTGGAGCCAAGTACCACAGAAGAGTTTACTGCCTTTGTCTGTGTTGTGCAAAACAATTTTAAGTGTCAGGCATGGCTGCGTGAGTGTCGTGATGCGTACCGAGCAGGTCTCCGTGCACGAGGGCCACCAGGTACCAAAGCACCCCAAACAGGAACCACGTCCCAGCGAAAGTAGCCGAGAAAAAGAAGAACTTGTAGCGCCACTGCATGTCCAGGAACGTCGTCCAGAGGTCACGGAGGTACAGGGCCCCTCTGCCGCTGACGTGCTCGATGCGGACGTTGCTGCGTCCATCTTTGGAGAGGACTCTGCGTCTCCTGCGGAGAGCGTTTGGCCCTCCCGTTTCCCCCCCGCCGGAGGCAGGGGTCCCGCTCCCTCCCGTAGAGCTCAGCAGGGGCTTGCTGATGTCCGTCTGCGTCTGGGAATGGCACACTTTCTGTGGGGAGGAGCCTTCTGAGGACGGGGAAGTGGCTGAAGTCATGGCTGGCACTGGACAGAGGGGACACGACGTGTTCAGGAAGGGGGGGAAAAAATGTGGAAAATGGGCTTAAAGTGGGCAGCGAAGGAGGATGGTGGGGAAAAACTGCAGAGGTTTGCTGAGAACAATAACGTTGAACAACAGAAGGGTTCAAGTAAAAAGGTTAAAGGAATATGAATGGGGAGATGACCTAGTGGAACATCTAACTTGAAAAATACCACAAAGAAAAGGGATCAGATGTACATTTCAGGGTGACAGTGTTGTGGTCCGCCATTCAAAGCTCTGCTTTTCTCTTCCTGCCTTTTCAAAAGAAATGCCAGGTTCTCTACCTGTGAAAAATCGAGCTAATCTACTCATTTTGCACAAAAATAGCTACATCAACTAGAGGAGATCCTGTTAGTGTTAAAATAAATGTCACACTTTCCCATCAGTATTTTGGGATTCAAACAAATTCCTAGGACAATTTACTCAATCAAAACTAAAATTAAAGTTCAAGATATACCTAAAACTAGCTGTCTGGCTGCCTGGCTGGCTGGCTGGCTGGCTGGCTGGTTGGTTGGTTGGTTGGTTGGTTGGTTGGTTGGTTGGTTGGTTGGTTGGTGCCACAGTGAGTAACATTAGGGCTAAACTTATATCGCTCTTTTCAGGGTGTGTCCAATTATTACCACTAGAGATGTGATAATATGTTTCCAAGTTTTGACCTGTTTACTGGTCACGGCATTTATAAATGATACACATGACAAACTCCTAATAAATGATGTTTTTGTACAGTTCGTGAACAGGAGACTTGCAGCCATAATTTACCTACTTGATTTTTGAGTTTTATGCTTTGTTGTTGTTGTGTTCAGCTAGAAAATGTAATCTTTGCACATTCTTTCTTGGTCTTATGGGTTTAGGTTTCCTGAATAGAGTTATTTACAATTTACAATAAATTGAGACTGAATCGACTACTGGACATTTCCTGTAGAAATAAAGGCGGACTAATTATTTAGTTGTTTTGTAGGTCATGTCTTCAAACAATTTATTCAAACTTCACTGAAATCTTTTCTGTAAACGTATATTATCAATGACCAGAAGAGCGCTAACATGCTAGCTTTGGACCTAGCATTCAGCAAACGTTTCCACATGAAGACTTCGTCAGCAGACTGAGATCTCATTACCCAACATTATTTATTACTAAGCTTCACTAACGCTCATAGTGGAATCTAGCAGCTACTTTTTCCTTTTAATCTGTCATGTACGTCCAAGTTGATGTTGTCATCACTGCGCTGTAGATGCCTGATCTGCCCTGAAATATGAGTCTCTCGTCTGGCCGACCTAAAACTACGCCATCGTCACTTGTACGCTGAAAATGATGACACCCCAAAGCCCTGGTATAAGTGGATTGCAAAGTATCAATAGTTTATTAAGTGAGTGAGAGATCCCTCACCCCTGGGTGCCACAAGCTCTTATTGCCGCTTGACCTTCCCTTTGTAAGCTTTTAACAATCTTACTTCTCATCTGGACTACAGTTTGTCTTTCTCCACATCATCCTTTATTTCCTTCCCTCTCTGCCCATTCTTCGCTCATTGGTGACCAAGCTGCCCCCCTTTCAGAGAAATTGTCTTTGCTTTCTGGAGCAAATAAACCAAAACCCACAACAGCACGGCCAAAACAAAAGCCTAAAAACCAGAGCGATCTGATACACTCTGTCCTTTCCTGTCCTGTTTGACCCTTGTCTCGCCTCCCTCCGTGTTGGAGCTCACACAGAGTGAATGAATAGAGAGCTGTGTTGAGCTCTGTGCTATGAATACTAAGATGCGAAGGGGGGAGGAAGAGGGAGAGGGAGGGCGGGAGGCGTGGTCAGGAGCACGGGCATGTGATTGGACTTGGGCCACGCCAGCTGAACTCTGAACCCAACAATTCTCCTGCCTACACATACAGTAAACATATGAACATGCAGACCATCTGAGCAGCTATAACTTGTACAACACCATTAGTGTCCAAAGGGTTGTCTACTTTGCAGAGATAAAACCTTTAACCTTATATACAATTTTTAAGAAATATATGCAATAGTATTCACTTTTAAAAGTATTAACATTCGAAGTTAAAAATCAGCAAGGTTTAATAGGATGCTTTTTGGATGTCCAATAGCTTTGCATCATCTGGGACAGCTTTTAAAAAGTGTGTTCATTGACCATTTGACCATTCTTCATTATTGAGGTCAGACATTGATGTTGGGAGAAAACGCTTTTCTAGTAGTGTCCATTGTAATTGAGGAGGAAGTCAGGACTGTCACTTTCTGCGCCACTATATTTGCTAGTCCATTTCTTTATTGACCCTGAAGATGTTAAAATTGTTCAAAATATATTTGCATGTTGACTCATTAAGAGTAAATTTTTTTTACTGAAAATAATTCACTGCGACAAGCAATCCATAATCATAATGGCAGGTCAATGTTGTTTCATGACTCCAGAGAACACGTCTAGACAGTGTGCTATTGAACTAATGTAAAAGAAATTAAGTTTGGAGGTTGATGTGAATCCACAATAAAACTCTGATATGGACCAAAATAAATTCTGAACTGTCCAGAACCCCAGGTCTCGGCTTGGTTGAAGTGAACTCTGATGCGCCTTGAATGCGTATGTGAATGGCAAGCAAACCGAAAAAGGAAACACACTCGGGGCATTCTGGGTAAATACAACCTAAACAAATGCAAGAGTCTAGTGCCAGTGAGAGAAATGTCTCATAATCTTTTACCAAATGCAAAAGAGAAATCTAAAATGTGACGCTATTCCATTTTTGCTTACATTTTGCAAAGACAGAAGCTGCGCTCAGTGTCTCCTTCGGGGATTTTTGAGTTGATTTCTTCACCTGTGCAGCGCCATCACAGGTGTGGAGGTGAACAGGATATTGGAACTTTGGCCCCAAATCGAAACGAGTCTGCCGGACTATCAGGTGAGAAAACACTTTTAGTTTAGCTACCATGGGCTACTTCAGGTTCATTTTTTGTGGCATTTTCCTATCTTTATCTTACTGTCATTTGCTCCCTGGTTTATTCAGGACTTTAGTTTCATATGCTGCCATCATTGGTTTCATATTTGTTCATTTTCTCTACTGTGTGAAAACTCCCCAATTTAAATACTCCTTGATTCTGTTACTCCATTGTCAGATCGTCTGTTGCCCTCACCACAGGGAGGGCAATTAATTTAATTTCATTTAATCAATTAAATTAATTATTACAACTTTATCCCGCCTGGTGTGCCCTTCAGCTTTCCTAATGCTCGCTCACAGAAGCTTGAGGACATTTCAATTCTGTTGGCAGCTGGGATTCATATTTTTTTTATATTTTCATTTATAAAAAAATATTAAAAATTGACATGTTCTCCACCTCAGAGGTATGTAATATTCTTATTGGTCTATAGCGTAAAATGCATTGAATAATGAAACTTATGTGCATTCTGTTTATGTATCCCACAGACGCAGCGACACACTGTCTCACCACTGACTCTGAGCCGTTGGTGTCACATTTCGTTGCCCTGAGTTTCCCTGTGGTTTATTTTTCAACATGTAAAGTGATGACCCATATTGACTCTTAATAACTGGATCACCCAACCAAGCAATTGTTAGGTTCCTGTTGGATGAAAGGAAATGGAAAGCAATTCAATAGCCCTCAGGACCTTGATGTTGGTGTCCCTGGGGGTAATAAATATTAACCATTTAAATTATTTGCACTTAAATCCAGCAACAATATTACCTTTTTTTTTTTTTTTTTTTTTAAAAAAAAGGATTTTGATTATAATCTAATTGTATTCCTCAACTGTTATTCTCTTCCATCATGTGCAGCGTACTGTAGGGAATGTAAAACTAACACAACAATCTGGGATTCAACCCTCAACCTACCAATTCAAAACAAAATATTTGTATATTTTAAGTTATGAACTTTAACCAAAAATATAAGTTTAAATCCAGGTTCAACTACAGTTGAGCTTCTGCATCAGTAGCACATCGCTATCAATGAAAAGTGGATTTTTAGGTGTTTTATTCAGGAAAATATTCACATTTTACATGATTTTTCTATACATAAAGTCAATTTTAACAACCGATGGGAATTTATTGAATGTATTAAAGCTGTTATAGTAAGATAATTTCAGTGAAAAAAGGTTTAATTATGAGCGTTTGCAAACTGCAAACTGACTTGTGGACTAAGGTGAGCACAGAACATTTACTGTGGATATTAATTTGCTCCAAACTGCTTTGTTGTTTTGTGCTGGTATATTTTTAATGAATATCACTTTTTACTTATTCGTTCATCTTTGTTTGAACTGAATACCGTAATGGAAGTGGAAATGTAGTGACGTGAAGTGAACTTCCATTGTAGTTCTGGGGAGTTTGGACTTCATCTGTTTTCTGCATGTTAATAATTTCATTTTTTCAGCTCTTATCTCATCTCCTCTTCTCTCTTCTCTAATTAGTTCCAGCTGTTCCTCATGCCCTTGATTACCTGCATATTTCACGTTCTCACCTGGATCTTTGTCCCATTCTGGTTTCTTACATCCATCCCTCAATCTGTCCATCTATAATCAAACATCTTTGTTCTCAGATCGACTTCCTGTGGAGGTTTATGCCACTTTGCTGCACTGAAATGTTCAAACATTGACGTGTTTTATTCATATTTTACAAGTGATCATTGAAAAACGATAAGGCAAGTCAGAATTAAATCATAATTATTTGATTTCCCGTTTAAAAAAAGCTAAACTTGGAGGAAAGTCCATTGTCCATTATTATGCAATGATGAAACAGAAGGACTGTTTTTACGTGTTTTTAGAAAAGGGGCTTACTGATAAATATTGACGTATGCAACACTGATAAATTTAACATACTTAACAGTGACTCTTGTCTTTTCATTACCTTTCCTGAAAAAGGATGTAGATTATAGAACAAGTTAACACATACTGTTAAATTTATATCTTAGAAAAATAAACTTAACATAGTTTTATGCATGTCTTAGTTTTTAAAGGTGATAGAAGATTAATAAATCTAGGAGGCAAAATCACAGCAGCCCTGTTTAGTTTGATTCAATCAAATGCCTCGAAAGTTTGGTTCGATTACGGAGGTGTGAACTCTTATGCGGTCCAAAAATAAATAAATCAAACTTTAGGTTTCGGTTCGGTTGAAATTAACTGGTTCGATGCAAATGCATAAGTAAACACCGATTGGACGGGAGACTGATACGAGAGCAGGAAGTAGATGATATTGCAAGGCATTCTGGGTAAATGAAACCAAAACAAATGCAGGAACCTTACTGCGAAAAAGAAAAATGGTTTGATGTCTTTCGCCAAAGACAAAAGAGAAATCCTACAACTTCTGAAATCTGATGAAACTCCACCATTTTTTTTTGTCTGAAAAAGGAAGCTGTGCCAATGTCTTCTTCTGAGGTTTTCTTGTTGTTTCCTTCAGTGGTTCTTGGTGCAGCGCCACCACAGGTGAGAGAGAAAACAGGTTTTCATCTTTTTACACACAGCAGCGTGAGAGAGGAACCGCAGCAGCCGAAAACGTAACAAACGTTACAACTTTGCTCCCCAACCGAACCGAGTCTCCTGCGCTACCAAGCATGAAAACACCGCTAAAAGGTCAGTTATCATGAAAACAAGCTAAACTATATACTTTAGGGGATTTCTGCAGCCAAAATAGAACTTTACACTTTTTTGCTGTGACTGACGAATTTCCACAATCGCTCGAAACCTTTTTTCTTTTTTTCACCCCGCCAGAGAATGACAACAGTCAAGGTTGTGATCTCTTCCGCCCCATCCGGCCCATGCAGCCCTCGTCTTCCCTCTGTCCCGTGTGCACAAGAATCCTTTGTTTTCAACCAGATGAAAGGGACAAAAGCCACTATTGAAGAATACGACTGGCTGGGCGAGTAAGTGAAAGAGAGCAAGTTAGACTGGGGGGGGGGAAGAGGACCAGAACCGAGCGCAGGGGTGTTTGCTGGTGTATTTGATACTGCCTGAGCATGCAGTGCTTTACATGCAGAGACAGAAGAATTAGTTCAGAAGGAAGATTTGAGAGAGAGAAACGCAGGGTAAGGTGACAAAACATGAGGGATGAAAAAAGAGCGGGAAAAGATGGCGAAGGATAAAAAAACAAGGGGAGGTATGTGGGGTGAAGGTGGGGGTGACAAAAAGCTTGACATTAGTATTCCAGAGGAGAAAGTAAATCCCTTCCACTCTGTCCAGCGTCCGCACCCCTGCAGCCAGTGCACGGCTCTGAAAGGAACTCCAGCTGAATGGCTTGGACAACTGTCCCGCGCCACAGCAGCCTCTGTGGCCGGCCTGAATGGACGGCCCCAAACATCAAGGCCCGCCGTGCCAAGACGGCAGCTGGTGGGCCAACTCAAGACAACGGAGAGACAAAACTTCATTCAGCCGCTGCCGAGGCGCAGCGAAATGAGCTGCCGTCGAGTCAGCAGCGCTTTATTTTCGAGAAAACGATAAAAGGCGATCTGATTAGGACAGAACGTCTTCTTCTGACGTCTCGACTCGCACGTCAAAACGCTCTGTGGCTGAAACGCAGATCTGCAGATGCAGCAAGTTTCTGCACAGATAAATGTCACACGGCTCCCGTGAGCTGATGTGCTTGCAGACGTATTTTCACCAATGCGATTATTTGACATTTGCCACTCTTTAGTGTATTTAATCAGGATTTGGTGCGATAGATCAACACAAATGACTTCATGTAATCGCAAAGGAGCAAAACCACGACTTGGATTTCTACAAGCTTCACAAATTCAACTCTGAAAAGTCCGGTGCATGGTTTGTTGGAGAACACTAATGAACTGTCGGCAGCGTTCAGCTCACTTCGATTTAAGTTTGATCCAAAGACTCTTTCACTGACTCCCCAAAGTGAAACTAAATGATGTTGTAACTCGTTTGATTAAAGAGTTATTGCAGATGGTGATGGATGTGTGGGCAGGAGAGACCTCCTGTAGCAGTCTGCTTTCCAATAACTTTGAACAAGCCTCTGATTGAAGACATTCTGCCTTTCAAAAACAGTGTTGTGAAGAAGATGCTCAGGGAGGGAAAATGTTAGAAAAACAGCTTTTTTACAGAATTTGCTGAGGTCAACCCGAAAGATAAAGAGTATCTACAAGAATAAGCGGAGGAAGCTGCTCTGGTCAGGCGAAACCAACGTTGAAAATTATAGTCTACGTGCAAAATGTCATGCAGATGTTTTTCTATAACGGTGACGGCCGGTCAGAGTTGGGTGACGCTAAACGCTGGGTAAGCCTCTCCTCCCATCTGGGTGGTAACTCTGAACACACAACTAGAGCCGCATAGGGATCGAATCAATGAGTTATGAGTCAGAATGGTCCAGTCAAAGTCCAGACTGAATTTAATCTGGAATCTGATTTGAAAATTGATGTTTGAGGACGCTCTCCATCCAGTTTGACCAAGTTTGAGCTACGTAGGCAGAAAACATCATCCTCTCGTTGGCACAACACTCTAAAATCCTGCTTCATTTTCCAATCGTTTTATAATAATCCATTCTGTTCTGTTGCTGTCGTACAAACCCCGTTTATTTAGAAAGATGCACATTTGTTTAACGTAGTGTCCGCTACGCTACACTCATGGCTGTCCTGCAAAGCGGCTGCTCACACTAACCAATCAAGAGGACTCCAAAAGTTCTACGTTTGCTAAATCACCACTTTTAAGGAACCAGTTCATATCCGACGGTAATTCTGCAAACCCCATTTTTATGTGCTCATCATGGCATATTGTGATTGGACGAAATGCAAGAGTTACATCTTGAAGATGTAACTTGCGTTTCCATGAGGATGACATTTTTTGGCTACTTTTGTACAACTTTATTAAAAAAATAAGAAAAAGTTGGTGTTTGCTCCAAATCCACTAAGCGTTTTCTAAATGAGTGTAACCAGGGATACAAGTTAGGCCTAAGACTTGAACCCAGAAACCAGAAACTGCCTATGTTGTGTCATGACCTCTAATATGTGACGTAAAAACAAGAAACTTGATCTAAATTGCGAATAGTGCATTGGGCCAGGGACAAAATCCATATATACATCAGTCCAATGTTTTTTTTTGCACACATTTTATCCTGTACAGTCATCAGGTCACATAAGGTGAAACCTGAACTGTGCGTCCAATAAAGCTCCACACTGCAACTTTTAGTCTTTCTGGTAGACAAGACTAACTTGCAAGCAACTTTTCAGCAAGAACATGATTTGAGTAAATTACTCCTGAATATTGATGAAAAGGACTAAGTATAAGTGAAATAAGAGGAACTGGTAACTTTTAATCAATATTAAGGAACCATTTACTCAAATCAAGCTCTTCTTGCAGAAACATTGCCTGTAAATTTATCTTATCTTATTTCACGTTCACTAAGATATTTGCACCAGATACTAGGTCAAAAATACTTGATAAGATTTTGTGTTTTTTAGTGACTATGATACGCAAACACAATTCCTTCATAAGATTTTGACAACTACTTGAAATGAAATCACTCGATTTCTACATTTTAAAATAAGCTTGCCTCTAAATCTCTTGCATTTTATCTGTTTAGGGTTTTTTCCCCCTCCCTCTCTTTCCCCTTTTGATTTGAGGAACAAAAAGTGAGCCACAAAGTAAACAAACAGAAATGACAGCTACCGTCAGAACGAGCTCACAGCTGAAGCCGGCGCTTCCTTAAACCGTCGTCTTCACTTTCTCAGCCCATCTGAAGAGTTACAACACCGCCTGATGTTTGTGAATGGAGGCCAGCTGTTTGCTACATATTCAGGGACGGCTTTGTTTTGCTTTGTTTGTTTGTTTGTTTTTTGCAGCATGGCTATAAATCTGTTTTGTTTGCTACGGTAGAACTCAAAGGCTGCCGGTGCGAAAACATGAGCGAACCTTTTAAAACTGATTCAAGATTTGACTGCCACACTGTCAGCTTCTGGAGATGACTTGAGTGTTTTTTGTTTTTTTTACTAGAGTAAAAACTATAATAGATGTTTTTCTGTAAGTTTGGTTTAAAACTGGCTTTTCTAAGTTTATATTGATTCTTTAGTGTTCGATTTCTTCCCACATAGTAACTTTGCTCTAAATTAGAGAAGCAAACCTCTGCTAGTGTTGCTCGGTACTCGCATGCCTCTACACAGCAGGTGCAGTAAGAACGAGCTGCAGCGTTTAAAATCTGTTTTAGCACAATATCACAACACTTAAAGTCTTCCAAGCAGCATTTAAGTAAACACAGCATCAAGAATTTACTGTTTAATTTTAGTGAATAAGGGTGCAAACATTTATGGGTTTTTTTACTTGAACAAGGCAAAAACAGCACAAAAATCATTCAAATATAAATTTGAATATATATAATAAAAATTCTTACCTTTCTGTTGACTTGCTATCGATGTTTGCTTTGAGTGCAGCTTGGACAGCTTCACTGTCCAGCATACGTACAAAAAAAACAAAACAAAAAAGAAAATGACTGAGATGTATTTTGTTTGTATGTATGACTTGGGAAAAAAAAATTGCTGCAAAACTTCAGGGTCTCGACCGGGTTGCACTTGTTGATGGTTCACACATGTTTAAACGTCACTTTTCACGGTTGCGTTGCATTGTTTGCTCTGGCGACGCTACGTCAAAGTCATCCTGTGCATCTGAGAAAACAAAAAAAACCCAACAAAAACAAAAGGACCAAAGGAAAATGTCTCAGCAAATAAAAAAAAAAACTTGAACCCGGTCAGACCTGGTTGACGATTACCCAGCAGCTAGTCAGTGTCTCCCTGCGCACTGGCACTGGCAGCACCGGTTCCGGCTCACTGTTACTGGATCATTATGTAATCGGATGAGGACAGTTTGCACTTTTTCTTGTTGCTTGCGAAGCAGGGAGAGCGAGAGAGCGCGCCCTGTGTGTCCACTCAGGGAGACCTTAAAAAAGCCCGGGCAGTCCACTCCTCCGAGGACCCCTCACACACACACACACACACACACACACACACACACACACACACACACACACACACACAAACATCGACATCACACCAGGCATACCCCGGCTACATAACCCCAAAAGCGTTCAGATGGCCTCTGTTTTGTGTTGTGTTGTGTTTTTTTTTGCGGCATTTTTAATTCATTAATTCAACTCTCCTCCTTCCCTTCCTCCCAGCTGCTCTCCCTCACTGTACGCGGTAAATGGGCCTCTTTGTTGGACGAGCCTCCTCCGCTGTTTCGGCCTTTGTCAACTTTCTCGCTGCAAAACGTTTGATGGGTCTAAGATACGAGCCTGGAAGCTGTTGCACTGGAACAAAGATATTTACAAACCCAAAAAAAAAAAAAGGGGTTATGGGGCCTTTATTGTTGTGCGCTTGGCATCTTGCGCCTTTGCGTTGGGACAGAGGCCACTGAATGGGTAATGTGGGCGCATCTCTGTGAGGTGGTGCCATGTCCGCCTGCGAGGAGGGGCACTCGGTAGTGTAAAAGGCGAGTACAAACGATCCTCCTGTTGATGGAGAAAGGGATGAACGGGGCGGAAAAGAGAAAAAAAAAACAAAAATCACCAAAGTAGCAACAACCTCTCAGGCTGTGGATGTAGATGTTGTAGCTGGGGGGGCAAAAGAAAAATTGACTTTATTGGAACGAAAATCTTGAGCGGAATAAAAGAACATTGTGTACTGAAGTCACGCCGCCGCATATTTGACCCCCAACAAGTGATATTTGGCAGATATCTTAGCTACATTTGTTCACCAGTGTGTATTATTTTAGCCGTATAAGATCTGTGATGAGTTGTAAATTTCTCCTGACTTGAGAAACTGGTGCAAGTTTATGCCATGTTTCACAAAACTGATTGTTCCAACTTACAAGTTATACAGCTGCTGTATTTTTTGAAATCTGCAAACTGTTTGGTAGGTTGATTTTTGCTAATTTAGAAATAATAACTGAACTCGTGTAGCTGAACGGTTGCAGTTTAGCTTAAAGGATGAGTTTTCTGCAACTTTTGCATCAGATGAGCAGAGCTGGAACAGGGAAATGACTGAACTGGTTAGGTTTCTTATGTAAAGATCAAAATTTGAAATGAATTGAAAAATATCTACACATTTTCAAAGATGTTTTATCAAATTTTTAGAAGTGCAAACTGGAGATGGGTGCTACATTTCTGAACAATGGCAACCCTTAAAGTCGCCACTCCTTCTATTTACTCCTTCTACACTTAATCAGTCGTTAGGAATCACTAGAGACAGGAACTCTATTGGTAATAAATAATCAGAAATGTGTTTTTTTTCTATCAAATTTTCCCCAGAATTGTTTGTAAATGCAGTAATCTGTTTCTATAAAGAATAACGTGTGACATTTGGTCTGTGATCCACTGCTGGACTATCTAATCTATAAAATCTGCAAAAATCAATTGAAAACATTTGGAAAATTGCAAGGCCTGCCTGCTTTCAGATTAGAAACAAAGCTAATGTGAGTTTGTCAGTAACTTCTATTGTTACTGACAAAAGAAGCAGATAGTCTTGATCACTGAGCGACGAACCAAACCATCATCTTTCTTGACACTTGGCCACCAAAGTGGCTCAAACTTTGCTTGCAGGCAAAAAGATGCATGTCTTCTTCAGTGCATGTACTGTGGTTGCTTTCAGTTTCACCCGCAGCAGAAAAGTGTGAACTTTAGACAAGTTGGACACTTGGTGTGACGTATGGTTCATGGTGTGATTATTTCCACATGGCACCACAGCATAAGTCCATTTTTTTTTTCTCGGTTGCTTAGTTAGTAGGTTAAATCAGAGCGTAAGAGTTCCCATAGAAACAATGATACCTTAAGTTACAGGCAGTGATTGAACACAAACTGCGGTTGGTGGGGCGCTCTATGAAAACAGTACAATTTGAGCCGCTCTCATCTCTCATTTGGTTGTGTTTTTAACAAATATATAACCAAAAATGACATTTAAACAGCTTTTCATAAATTTATATCATTCAGGGGGAGCCCTGGTTCTAACTGTACCTACATATCCAACTCAAGGCCCACAGATTCTAGATAATATAGATAATAAAGATAATATACCAGCCCTTTAAGGACATTAATTAAGAGAGTTTGATGTTCTAAAGGGACAGATACTTTTTTAGCAACATTATTCATATGATGCACAAGTAGCAGCTTTATACATCTACCAGAGAATCCGGAATGAAAGTCTCCATGTGGTGCATGGAGGTGTGAACCACCAGTGTCAACCTGCACCAGAAGCACAGCGCAATATTTTCCTCCGGAAGGAGAAAACACCAAGTTTGTGTTTCTACTTGGCGCCTCTGCAGCGTTGGGGCTCCCCTGGTTAAAACCTCCTTCAGGTCATGACGTCTGCTCAAGGTCTCTTTGGAGTTTTTCTTTTACATTTCAGGGTTTCCATTGGATGATTGAAATCTCAAAAGCTCAACCAAAATATCGATCCCTCCTTGAGCTCAGCGAGTGTTTCACAGTAACTTTAGCAGCTTTATCAACAGCTTGAGAGCTGATGGCACCTCTGCTTCACTGCACTATGAAACAAAGTTTTTCCCTTAAAGTCGATGAACACGTAATTGAGCACATCGGTTTGTAAATTTGACGTTTTGCAATGGTTCACTTCACTACCATAAGTTAGCTAGTAGTGTTGGATCAGTTAGTCGCTATTAGCTTTCGTGGCGAGTAAAACAGGCTCACATGTTTATATATGGGTTGTGATATGGAGGCATGTGAAGTGTGAACACAATGAACAGGAAAACCACCACGAAGACTTGTAGCTGTTTTGTGGGGAGATTTTAAAGTGTATTTTCACTCCAAATTTGAACCGTTTAGCTACTGTGCTAATGCTAAAGTTAAATTTGCTAGCAAGTTAAACCGCAGAAGAAAAATATTGCATTTGGTACATTAGAGGCTTTTTTTGGTCGTGGCACATAATAATATAAACAAGAGTAAAAACTTAGATTTTCAAAGATTTTTGCATTTTTACAAATAATGTATCAAATGAGCACTTGATGCAATAAGCTATCAAAATTAGTATTTCACGAAGCTCCAATGGAAACACTTTATTCGCATCACGTGAGTCACAATCAACAACCAGATGTCTACTGGCAGAAAGGATGAAGAAAACATCTGGAAGTGGCAGGAGGAAGACGCGCTGCATGTTTTTTTTAACGACTTATTACATTAATAAATTTATTTGCGTGTGAAAATAGTCCTTTTTCAACTTTAGCGGAGTATTGACAGAAGAAAACGGAAATGCAGCTGCTGTTTCAACGACTGATGAGGAGGATGCTGAGTGCTGCCTGTGATGTTCTTCATTTTTGGAATTAAATTGACTTCAGTTACAGTTAATTGAAATATGATTCATGTGGCATTATGAGGTATATAATGTTTTATTGCTTTAGTTACAAACACGTTCATATTTTGTGCTGGTTCCCCATTTATTTCATGCAAAATCATCTCAATAAGGAGCCTTAGTGGAATGAGTACCAATCAGATATATATAAAAAAGAATCTGTCCAAATAAAAACATTGAAATATTGTTATAAAAAAACAAAATATTTAATGTTTATGTGTTCTGTTCCCTTTATACATGTTTCTTTTTACCTCTGTGTTAATTTTTACTCAATTTCCTCTTTTGCAAGCATTTCCTTTAGCATAAATAATCAAGAAAATTATTTTTTTTAACCGTTACTTTGTAAGAAAGAATGAAATCCTAATGCATGAAAGAAAACAGCATGCATCCTGTCAATGAAAAATAATAATTCTCTTATTTTACTGACTGAATGTCGCCTTCGACTGAGAATAAGTGACTGCTCTCTGTTTTCTGACCAGAGTTTTAGGATAAACTGTCACAGATGTCAGCCTTCACTGAACTGAAGTGACCATAGGAGGAGGAGAAGGAAGAGGAGGAGGAGCAGGGAGGAAGGAGGGGGAAAAGGAAAGTTTCACACATTAAAAGAAGAGATCGAAAAAAGAACAGGGGAATGTAAAGAGTCAGGAAGAGGGCGGACAACAAAAGAGAAGGCTGGGAGGAAGGAAAAACCCAGTCAGCTCATGACTCCTCAGAAGACTGTCCTCCTCCTTCCTCCTCTTTTTCCACCCCTCTCTTTGTCGTCTTGATGCACATGCTTCCTTCTGCTTGATTTTTTTAAATGAGCCCATAGCGTCGGGTCTAAAATGTTCAAATATAGACGAGTGTAGAAAATGAGGAACTGAAAGACGACAGCGTTACAGTTACGCTCAAGTGTTTATATATATATATACATATATATATATATATATATTTGAATATTTTTTAAGTCCCAGCAGTGATCACCATCCAATAAATATATTTAAACTTCATGTTCATATGATCATCACTGACCAAACTTATATACAGGCGAACAGGCCTCAGCTTTATCTGAAAGCTTGGAAATACCATCTTTGTGCACAGGTGTTTTGCCTGAACATTTTCTTATGAAGACATCACATTTTTATCTTACGATACAGCAAAGATTGTGATGCAAGAAATGTTCAGACATACAAAATGATTGACCTTGTTTATTCAAACACTTATTCATACTTGATTTCTAGACATTTAAGCATTAATTGAAATATTTGATCTTAAATGGAAGCTGAGAAATTTCACATTTTACATATTTCATACATATCAAGTTTTTTCCCCCCTATTTTGGATTCATGTTGCCAAACTGAATTGTTTTTAGAATCTCACTAACATCAAAACATACATTTACCTTAAAAGATCTAAAGAGTAAATGTTCACTTCAGAGTTCGTCTTCTAGGCGTATTCCCCATCTATCTGTTTAGTTTTGAAATTTGGCTTGTGCCGTCCAAAATTCACGTTGCTTGTTCTATCAGAGAGGCTGTTCATGATTCCTACAATTTGTCAAAATAATTGTACATCGCATGACGATGTCAGTCGGGATCTGATCACTTTACAGATCAGCACTTGACAATTCCCTGACACTTCCTGGTATTTTGTGTATGAAGATGCATGACTTTATGCATGATACTGTAACATGTACAAAAGTATCTAAGGGTGAACCAGGTTTCCATAGACATGTTTTTCTTTTGGTTAATAAAACTCAAAGAACCTAACCCCAACCTTGCCATACGTTCTCCACAGAACATTTGGCAGCAACATGAGTTTCTTTTTCCTGTTGACTTATCTTGCACCTGTTTTGCAAATAGTTTCTGTTTCTCTTCCGATGTGGAAGGTTTTTATGGTTTGAGTGGTTGCTTTCTTTAGCGTTGAAACTTCTCTCTGCTTAGCTGTCTTTAATTTCAAATGTTTTCTCGGCTGGTTGATCCGTTCTCAGGCTTGTCGTTCCATCGGTTTAGTGAATGCCTCTTCTGTCACAGGAAGCAGTGAAGATCGTGATAAAGATCTTGTTGTTGGTTTGTTGGTTTATTGTGGTTCTGCTGCTCTTTCTGAGTTTTTTTTTTCCCTAGTAGATCAACTCTATCCACAGAACTTTGCTTCAGTTTTGTTTAGTCTAAAATGTCATCATATTTGGCCTAAATCTATTTAGTAGCATCCTTCCTGTTACCAGTTTGTGTGCAGTGGGTATTGAACACAGAAACAACCCCTCCAGCTGGTTACAGGGAAACCAGGCGCTCAAAAAAAAACATTTTTCATAAAGGTGAACTTATCTGAAAGTTTTGACGCTGCTAAAAAAAGAAAGAAAACTAAACATTTCTAAATCCAGGCTGCTCTCAACAGAGTATCCATAGTGAAGGCACAAAGTGTGTGGAGGGATTTTAATTTTAATTTCATTCATTCATTTTGATTTTCAACTAACTCCTTCATCACAGTCGGTGTTTACGAACCTCACTGTGGATTCAGAACTTACTCACAACGCCATCCAGCGGTGGTGTTTTTAGAAAATGAAATCTAATGTTGCACTGTCACACAACAAGTATATAATTACGGTGTTTAATTTTAAAAGAGCAACTGATTATATTAAACAATTGTAACGTAAATTGTGTTAGCAACTTTTCACATTGATGTAATTTGGCAACAAAAAAAAAGATTATTTGATTCGGCTGATAAAATAATACTTCAGCACATTTTATTTTGGATTGGATATCTGGATTAGTTATTTTTGGGAGGTTTTTTATTAGTTATTTTAAGTAATGAACGTATTAAATTTAAAGCATTCAAAGGCATTTGATTTGGTGGTGTTTAATGAAAAAAACAAAAAAGTTTATCCTATAAATCTTTTTATTGTGCTTTGAAAAGCACATTTACATCCAAATCAACATGTTTTGATACCAACTGCGGGGGTTTTTTCCTGGATTTTTCTTGCCCCCCCTGCGGTTACCTGATTTTCTGAACGTGTTACCAAATCTGACCACTAGAGGTCCCCATTGGATCTGAACGAGCCTAAATGTGGACCTTTTTGTAAAAACAAAACAAAATCAGAAAACAGTTTCGTCGTAAGTGAGTAAAGGAAATCTACTGATAGACTTACAAGAAAAAGTATCAGTCAATAATGAGAAAAGATCAATATTTTCCTCTTTTATTAGTATTATTCTTGAGAGAGCTTCTCTTTGTGCTGTTTGTCTTTGTTTTCATGCCTGGTGAGAAATAGAGATGTTGGCACTAGACAAATCTTATACACTTGTGAGAATCTTTCTACAATAAAAATTCACATGATTCATCATTGAAGCTACAAATAAGCCAAAGCTTTTAAAAGAAAATCCTAATCACATTTGGGTCGTCGTCTTGTACAGAATCATGACCAGCTGCTTCGAGACAAAGAATTCTTCTTTCCACATCTCATGACCTGAAACCTGATTTTCTCTTACAGCACGTGAATTAATAAAAAAAGACTCAAATAGAAACAAAAGCTGTCCTCAGTTGAACTGGTCAGTGAAAAACCATTCAACACCTGAGACACACAGCTGGTTTCTGGTCAACTCTGGTCATTTGAGTTGTTTATGTAATTTCTTCAAGTTCCACTGTCTTAAGAAACAACCTTAATGCACTTTGCCTCTATATGAAATACTAACATAAAAGAAACACTTATTTGTAATTTCTTAAAAACGACAATCTGAGAAGTGTGGCGTGCCCGTTTAGATTCAGCCCCCCTTCACTCTGACTTGCAGAATCAAATGCATAAAATCCAGTGTAGATTTTCAGCTCATATTTAAAATGTTATTGCAATACAGACTTCAATCCAATTTGAAATCAGGAAAGCCTTGACATTCTTGTTTGGTAGCCCTCTGAAATTGAGGTTTGTCCAAAAAAAATGGCACAGAATCATTTGAAAAGTTTATCAGTTCAGCTGCTACTGTTAAACTAACACGTGCATTTTTCTTATGATTATGGCTCCATTTTCCACAGTACCAAACAGATTACCTATTGTTACAACTTAAACACAAAATTGGCTACTTTTTGTGCTAATTTTTGATTCTTGCCTCATTTTAATAACTTTTTTTTTACCCATCTATTGTCATGGTTCCAACTCATCGGCCGTGATTTGTTTTCTTTTTCTCTGCTGAACTAAAAATCCAACATGGCTGCTCCAGCAAACTGATTTCTAGCACCTCAATTATCACCATCGTAGAAAACAACAACAATCCCATTTTATTTTTCTGACGTAGATGAGATATTTCAGCTTCCAAGTACAAGCAGAACACACCCCTAAAAACATCTTTGACGTTATAAAACTGTCGTGCCAGAAGGGCTGCAGTAAGTATCTAATCTCATCCCTCAATTAAACACACACATAAACAAAAGCACGTGCAAAGTCAATCCATTTGGTTTGATCTAATGGGTTCCACTGAGTCCACAGCTCTTCTAATTTTATTTCCCATGAAGCGAAGCCACATCCTGAACACGACGTTCTCCTCGTCTGATCTGCCACATCTGGACACATGACCTCTGCAGAGGAAACACTTGTAAAGTGTGTAAGTTTTCCTCATTCGTCAGCTGGCAGGCTAATGCCTCTTCTTTCTCTTTGATAAGCGTTGGTCTTTATGCTTTTTATTTCTCTAACTGTGCAAAAAAATAATAAATCAGTTTTCCCTGCCTGACAATGCTCAGATAAACTCCAGTTGCTGCGAGGCTTCATGTGAGGCTTCTTGGTAGACTGTTAAAATAAAAAAATGTAAGTTTTATATAAAGCGCCTTGAGCTTTTTGGACGTATCAAAAAGCAAATTCTACACTGAACGTTGTTGAGGACTTCGAGAAGCCTCAGAAATGTTCTTTGAGATAATGCTCTACCTGAGGTATGTCGGCCGAACGCGACAGATTTAAGATCTGCTGGCGCTGCTGTGTGAGTCTGCAGAACGAGATCACAGTCAGGTGTTTCCATTCAGTGAGATCACAGTCAGGTGATGAGTCAGGACTCAGCCAAACGCAAATCTTCAAATCCTGACCCTTAACATGGATCACAAGTGAAAGGCACTTTTTCACATTTTTCACATTAGGTGACGATGTCAACTTTAATGTTTTGTATAAGCTGCTGCAACAAGAATTGGAGCACGACTTCAAAGTGGAAGGACAATTGCGATTGTGTGAATTACATGACCGCATGAGAAGTTATATTCACCCTAGACTTCTCACTAACTTTGCAGAAGTTAGGGAGGAAGCTTGCAAAAAGGCTTAAATAACTTTCAACATTAAATAGGTTTAATGTTGAAAGTTAAGAAAACTGAACTGCACCAGTTGCACCTTTTCTTTTCCATGTGTGACGTTTTATCTATAACATGGTTTGCTATTTTAATCAAATACATAAATAAAGAAAATAAGACACTGTAGAGAAAGTTTGCGCACACATATTTTTGTCAGAGCAACCTGCATTTCTAGATGGTGACGGCTCTGGTTTTGGGTCTTGATTATCACTTGCTTAAACGAAGAAGAATGACGTTTTTGGGATCATCAAGTCAGGATTTAACAGTAGAAAAGCCTGTAATGAGCAGCTACAGCTCAGGCAGAAGTAGTTATGTAACAGATGTGAGAAATTGCAAAATAAGGTCAGGTCTGCCCAGTAGGTAGGAGAAAAGTCAGAGATCACAGAGAGACAACAAACAATGACTATGGAAATACTCTAAAGGGATTTAACCCGTCACTCTTAATCATGCTTCCTCCATCGGTTGTGCACTGATAACTACTGGAGGACCTCCATGTTGGAGGTGAACGAGGGTCCGGTACTTTCCAGATGTTTGGTCCGTTTGCGTCCCAGTTGTGTGGCTGTCTTATCTGGAAGCAGCACAGCTGATGCGGAGCGTTGACACACAGAGAAGCTGAAAGGTAAACAGGTCACGTTGTTCGTCCCTTATGTAACCCGACTCCACGGAGGACCCAGAAACTCACTGCACACCTGATGAGCGAAGGTTTGGCTTTGCTTTAGAATCTGTTGAAAATCTTCCGCAAGTAAAATGGTAAAATGACCTAAAAAGAGATTATTTAAAACATACATCTTGCTTCTACAAATATTCTTTAAAACAAATGTCACCTTGAATTTGATTTTCCGTAAATTTTTTGTGTCTACCTGTGTTAAAGGTTTGAAAATGTGTGAACAAAATTAATTAAATATTTCAGTTTATGTAAGAAATTAAGATTTTTAGAGGTTCTTGGTGTCTCCATTAGGATGAGGGATTTTGCTTGGAGAAAAATCCTTGTCCTTAAATTAAAATTAAAATGGTCGATTAATTTCTAAAGTGTATTCACACATTGTCAGTTTGAGGCTAGAAATTGTTCAGCAATACACTTTTCAGTGGTAAATTATCTAAACTACGTTAAATTGTAGAAACTTGACTTTTATATCCAGAACAACAATGCATTCTAATACTGCAATAAAAAAATAAAAAAGAGACCAAGAATTACAATGAAGAACATCTTTAAAGGCTGTATTATTAAAATAATTGTCTGAGGTAGCAATGAGACTATCAACGTGTTTCTGATGGGCTGTCATAAAGCTGATGTTTAGCTATGGAAGACATCAGAGCAAAGACCGACGCAACATCCCCAAGGAAGTCAGCAGAAATCATAAATCCATGCAATCGTGTTACGATATGAAAGTACCAAGCTGTTACTTCAGATTAATGTGGCAAGAATTCATTTTCTACACATTTTGCTTTTATGCTTGGCTTAAGTTGTATATTGATATGTTATATTTTTGCAAATCCTAACTGAAACAGCCTTTAAATGACATGAATTAAAATGATTGTTTGGAGGGCTCTTTTAAGTAGTTTACTGTAACAAAACAGCTCTGGTACATTTTATGGGTTGATCCTGCAGATTTGTATTGGATGTGACTTGCACCTGATTTTAAGCATTTCTGTTTTCTTTTTTTTTTCTTAAATGTGAGGAAAAAACTCAGATTAATGGAACTAAACTGAAAGTCAGATTTCTGATGTGTAAATCTAAAATATTAATGTTTTTGATGAAATACCACTGGCAAAAAAAATTGATTTTAGAAGTAAGTCAAAGTTTTATCTCTTGGTCTGGGGGAAATTGTCTGTATAAACTAACGGACAGCTGAGTCATCAGTAATCTGTAATAGAGTCACGTTTGAGTTCATTCGGTTCCTGAGGAGTTCACACAGTCAGAGTGTTTTACAGCTGTGAGGTCGGGTTGCACTGCAGCGTCGCAGCAACACTTCAGCAGCTGTTTCTGGGTCTCAGCTCACTGTTCGCCAGCGTGTCAAAGAGTTAACAAGCATTTTTATTCTTTTTTTTTTTACATGTGCAATTCAAATTTTCAAAGATGAAAAGTAAAAATTTTGCAAATGTTCAATGTTTAATATACAAACTGTTTAAATGAAACTGTCTGAACCTGAAAAAATGATTTATACCTTTAAAGAAATGCTAAATGAACCACACCCATGTGCTACATAATAATATTTCTGCATATTTTTTGTATTTATTTGAACAAAACCGTTTCTAACTTTTTCTGTTAACTAACATTTTTCCCTTGCAAAATCACCACTGATGACTATTAAAAGCTTTTGGTGCATTTGTGAGTTGAAAGTTTATTTTAGCCACATAAACAGGAACATTAACAGAAATAATAATGTGAGATACAAAGTTTTACACCTTGCTTGCTGAACCTACCTACATTATAAATGTTAAAGTGTTACTGGGATGAGTTGGTTTGACTTTATTGGGTGTCTTTGCAGAGAAAATAAATCTTGCCTGACTTTAGAGAATTGTCCAGGCTACCAGGAGTCTTCTTCTGTGGTACTGCAGCGTATGCTCAACGGGAAGGTTTGTGTCTGACCTCAAACATAACGGACAAACAAAAAAAGATCAAGCACCTCGAATAAACAAATAACATGGCAGCAGCTCTCAGTCTGCTCTGGCTTGTTTGAACTACTCTGGATGTCAAACTGCGCTCATATCAGGCCAAGCTGATCCTCCTGTAAGCAATCTGTCCGTTATGTTCATTTTTTTCATCATAAAGCCACAACGAAGCATGTTTAATTGTGACTAAAATACAAAAGAAAGAAAGCTTAAAGTGATGAGTAAATATATTTGTCTTCCCTATTTGCTTTTTTTCCCACTTAAATGTTTCACCAAAAATATAATGTAGGTCAAGTTTCAGTTCATTAAGTAAATTTAAATATCTGACAAATGTAGTAAAACAAAAAAAAATATTTCATAACAATAATAACCCCAAACCATCAAACTACCTCTGGTATGTTCGACTGTCAGTATAATGTTATGTTGTTTTTTCCTATCAAAAATGTAATTAAAATGATAGCTTAAAAAGTAATTCTTTCAACTTAAATGTAAACAAACTTAACTTAATCTTATTTTATAACACTAAAAAAAAGTTTCCCATTGTCATGCTGAACATTTGACAAACAAAAATTAAAAACCCTCTTCCCCATTCCTTAAGTAATTCTTGATGCAGCGCCACCACTGGGAAGGAGGGGAACAGGTTTCTGACTTAGTTTGGATCGTTCTACACAGAGCAGTGTGAAAGCAAACCGCAGCAGCTGAAAATGTAAGAAATTTTGCAATTTGGGTCCAGCAACCTCTTGGCAAGAGGTTCTCCATCTCTGTTTGATGTTAATGGCCTGTTTGAGGCCCAAAGCACATATAAAAAAATCTGCAATTAACGTTTACCACTAGTTTTGAAATGGGATGCCAAAAGTGCTTTCTGATTGTAGGGAAAGAGAATGTGCTAGAAGCTGCCAAGGAGCTGCCCTGAAACCAATCGGTTTGCTGCTTTGAATCTGTTGTTGAGCTAAAGGCATGATCAGCAGTGTGTCCGGTCAGGCTATGTGAGGTCAAGCAATGCTAGCAGTACATGTTGAACAGTGCTTGTTTTCATGTGGCGTCTGCAAACCAAAGGACTAAAAAAGAACTGATTTAAAGTAACAAATCTGAGAGAGAAGATTTTATGGAAACAAATTTAAACTCCATTCATCGTTGCATCAGTCAGCTTGTGAAACATTTAAAAGGAAAACAAACATTTCTAACCAGATGTTGATTTGCAGGTTTTTCTGTTTCGTCCTAGGACCAATTTTTTTTATTGCTGTGTCATTCAGAGGTTGAGTGAAACCGCTGATTGCTGGTCAGACGGCCCCGACTGATTGGCTGAGCCGGAGGCGTGTTTGCTTTACCTGGGGAGGAGCGGAGAGGTCAGCAAGTCAAAGAACTTTGTGTGTTATCAGGTGAGAGTTAACAGCTTTCTATAGGAATAACAGAAGATATACGGAAGCCATAACTCAAACAGTGTTGGGTTTATTTGCACAACGCATTTCAGCAACAAGGCTTGTTCAAAGTCCTTTGCAGCATAAAAACTTAATACTGTAACCAATTATGAAACAAGCAATAAACATTAGATTTTGTTAAGAAAAATAATATCATCAAGATCAACCAACAAATATGCATCAATATATTGATCCAGTAATTAATTAATTGCAACTCTAAACTGGGAAAAGGGCTTAGTCTCAGAGTTTTGACAGTTTTGCAGTTTTCTGGACCTTTGTGCCAGATTTGTGGCTCATAAAATCTGTTACTTTTGGTTCTGGGAATGTTGAAACTATAAAGCTGGTGTTATGTGCTTTGTCTTCTTGGTTTTAATGAGAACTTGAGCAGCAACGTTCTGGATCAGCTGCAGCTAGAGAGTTGATTTTTTTTAGGCAGACCTGTGAAGACGCTGCTGCAGTAATCAGTCACTAAATCTCTAAAAATAAAAGCATGGATTAGTTTATCTAGATCTAGCTGAAACATTAGTTCTTTAAACCTGGAAATGTTTTTCAGGTGACAGAAGGCCGACTTTGTAACTGTCTTTATGTGGCTCTGAAGGTTCAGGTCAGAGTCCATCACCACACCCAGATCTTTGGCCCAATCATTGGGTTCTAGACATTATAACTGCATGTCCAACAATAATAATTTGTTTTTGCTCAGCTTTTGCTTCATCGACAAATTGATTTTCTTTTTTTCTGTATAGTATGAGAATGGATTCAGTCACCTGATGACATTGTAATGCTGAGCTGTGCGTCATCCGTGTAGTTATGGTAACTAATTGTATTATTTCTTATATAACCTGAACCAGAGGGAGTTTGTAATTATTAAACAAGAGGGGCCCAAGGGCTCAACCCTGGGGTACTCCACATGTGACTTCTCTCCACTTGAGCTTGTGATAGAGGCTGTAAGTTGGTACATAAGTTATCAGCAGAAATGCAAACATTCTCCTGGACTGGAGCGTAACGTACCATTAAAATCTGAGATCATTCAATCTTTACAGCAGCGTAATAGGCAGTTATCTAATCTCTGATAGTGGCGTGTTTGCTCACCGTTGCTTGAGTCCTTGATACGTCGCATTGTCACCAGTGTGCTGCCGTTTACCGACAATAAAGATCGGCTTAAGCATCTTAACTGTTAGCTTTGAGTCTTATTTTAACCCACTGATTGATTCCAGTGCGTTTCATAGCATCTTCCGGGTGTCTCTAACTCGCCGTTTAGCAACGCATTCCCCAAGGCGAGCCAGTGACGAATGCATCCGTCAACTGGTAGTCATGAAGCCACCATATGATGTAAAGAGTTTTTTCTACCATTTCACAGGGCTGCATCATGGTCACACATCATTCCATCAAGTCTTTCCGTCTTAAGCGTCATGTAATCTGCAAATAGAGGTTTTGCAACACAAAATATAACTCAGGTTGTGTCAAACTACAGTGATCCCAGAAAAATTTGCAGTGTAGTTTTTTTATTATTATTATTTGAAGTTCCTTTTTATTAATTTGATTAGTATTTTCTGATCTTCCAGTTAGTTTCCATGAATTCCTGTTTCTTTGAGATAAATCTGTTGTGATCTTTGCAAGTCAAAAAGCTACAAGAAAAAAACGCTTTACAAAAAAAACAAAAATAAAAACTTCCCAATATCTACAGTCAGATCAGCAAATTTCAGAGTTCATTTCTCTAAAGCTCACCAGGAGAGAACTGCAGATGATGGTTTCAACTTGAAGTCATCAAATCTCAGTTATCAGGATGAATCTTTTAGCTTTTCACACGTTCACCACAAGTACACAATGTGGTAAACTTCTGAAAAGCTGTGACATCTTCCTCTGAGAAGTTTCTCAGAATGCAAATTTTAAAAATGACAAAAAAATACTTATTGAAAGTTCACTCTATTTTACTCAGACTCCAAAAACAGACTGTCAACTCATATTGCACAACTTCCAAGGTCCTTCTTTTGTCCTTCCTTCAATAAAAGTGTCTCATGTTGTTGTATTTTTATTCAAAACTGTAAATCAGATAAAGGACGCGCTGACCAACCAACCTTCCTTAAAACGTTTTATTGCTTCTTGACTTGCGATTTCTTTGTTTTGCTGACTTCAAGCAGGAAGTTTCTTGAACACACAGCTGAACACTTACCGGCAGCAGATGAGTAAATACACACATTACAACGCTCAACGTTTTCTCGCAACGCCGGAAACATCATAAACACACCTTGTGCCGATGCTTTATCTGCTCTGGAGGGAGATTATGATGGTTTGGATGCTAATAAAGGAAGCCGCTCTTATTTCCACTGCATACGATGATGTGAGTCACTTTATTACACTGTTGAGTGTTGGAGCAACTTTATTATCAGCTGTTTCAAATCTTTAAATATCTGTCTGAAGTATAAAATTGCTCCATCAGGGAGCAATTTTTAACATTTCTATATTTATGTTGAAATTTTGCCCTTATTGTAGAATATTTGTTATATTCTATCTTCGTGAGAGTCACTTTGTTCCTGCTGCTGCACAAAATTGTCTCCCATTGTGAGACAATAAGGGATTTTTCTATTCCATTCTAACATTATGGGGGGAAACTCAAGAGGAATTGACCTATATTTAGTTTTACTAGGAATGACCCACGTGTCCAGCAGAATATGTTTTACTATATGAAATGGTTATATGTCATCTAGTTGCGAAAAGAAAAATATGGTTAAGTAATTACAAAGACATTAACTAAAAAAAGGTAAAAAAAATAATGTAAGTTGGCGAATGAACATCGAAGTTCCCTTTAGCTCATAAAGACCAAACCTCGTCAAATGTTTCTGTTGCTGAAAGGTAAACTGAGTTCAGGCACAGAATTTGAACTTTGAAAAACTAGATTTATCTTTTATAAATGTTTGGAAAAACACACAAAGAATTGATCAAAGTTTAAGGCCCGGAGGTTCGGGTGCCAGATCACGGCCTTATCTGTCATTATGACGAAGTAGGGAGCAGGAAACACCCAATGGGTCAGACACTGTTCACTTTCTCAGAACCAGTTTGGGTTTCCGTTCCGTATTCAGGTCTCGGTCTTCTTTCTCTGTCATGGGGAGAGACTTTATTTTGTGACTGGAAATCTGTTTGGCTGGTTCTCCCATTTGAATTCTGTAAATAACTGAGGACATTTTACTAAAACAGTAAAGAAAACAATGCAAGCACATTTTAAGCAAGAAAATCAAACTATTCAAATGATTCAGACTGTTACATATTCCTCTTTCTGACAAATTATTTATTGTTGCATCTATGTTAGACAAAAAAATCTTTTAAAACATAAATACAATGAAAGCGTCATCAGTTTTTGAATTTAACGCTGACAGTAACCAGTAATATTTTTTCTTTACATTTCTGTTGTCATAATGGGTGGAAAGTGTTGTGCTTCATTTTCCACATGAAGAAAATACATCCATCCTTTTTGTTTTTTTGTTTTGTTATGTTTGTTTTCAGCCAACAAACTCAAAATACCAGTGACTCTTTAAAAAACAAATTTCCTATATTTATTTTAAAAAATTGAAACGTTAATGCAACATTTGTGGCTTTAAACAAGTTTTATTTTAGCTGAATGGAGGGGATAAAGCTAATTGAATAATAAGAGTCACAGACATTTTGTCCAGGTCATTATAGGTGATGCATTTGCATTAATAAATATGTTCAAGATCAGTTTTTATTAAACAAATATACAACAAAAATCCTCGTCTTGTGTGTTTTTAAAAGACAGCAGCAATTAAGGCGTGACATTAAGGAAACTTTAAATTAATTTATTTGCTCTTTCAGAGCATTAATGCAGATTATTTACATTTTTATTAACTCATATTTGTGTAATTGGTGAATCTCTGCTCACTAATAAGTAAGTTGTCCTTTATGACAGCACATAAAATATAAATACACAACAGAATTCCAAATATCAAGAAAAAAATTAAGAAAAAAATGTTTTATTTGCGTGTTGAAAGTGGGGAAAGTGTTAATAAATGGTCCCATAAAACACTTGTGTGTTAAAGCTCTTTAAAAAAAAAGCTTGTGATGGAAAACACAAAATGTTTTCACAACACGATCATGAATCAGAAACCACGTGTTGCTAAAAACAAAACATTTCCCATGTCATGCTGAATCCTCCAGGCTTATCTTGTTCCGCATCGGAGAAAAGGCGACGTACACTAAGTCGATAAAGACTCGATTGATCATTCACTTAGCAACACGGTGAAAGTTGCAAAACGACTTCCTGCTAACGGCGAGGTGTACACACGTTTCTACTGGCGCAAGTGCTGACGTTCCTGCTGTAATTAAGTGGACTGAACCAAGTTGGACTTTTTTTGGTCGATTTTTTCCCCTCTTTTTTTTAGCGTACATTATTTTGAAGGTGTGTCTATTCGACCAATAAGGCTGCAGCTTCTTCAGGCGTGATTCACGGCATGGGAGGAGCGCTGCGTCTGTCTGTAATATAAACCCGGCGAGAGGATCCGTCAGCTCAGGAACAGGACGGACATTCAAAACTCAACCACAGGATTTCAAGGCTTAAGGAAACTTTCAAAGACCGAAGATTAACCGATTATTCATCAACTTTTACTTCCCGTGTTTTGGAGCTCACAGTCCACCTTTTTTCCCTTTTTATTTTCACCAAACTTTTAATTCAATCTTCCAAAATGTTCCCGGAGTCGAACAAGGGGTGAGTGATAATTAAAAAAAATAGCTTTCCTTATTCTGCTGGACACGTGAGTCCTTCCTGGAGCAAAAAATAGGGTTCAGGAATGTGTGGGCATGGGAAGAGGGTGTGGGGTGGGGGGGGCACAGAGAGACAGACATGAGCTTATGTGTTCAGGGCCAAAGAAATTAGAAGCTTAAAGACATTTAATACAATACATTTGATTTTATCTCCAAGTGAAGTCACGTAGAAATAAAAATACTCATGGTTAGAATTTAGTAGAATACACTACTGTCATTTTTGAGCAGATATTTTATATGTAAGATAAATAAAAAATTAGTTGTAATGTATTACCCAGTGGATCTGATGGGAGCTGCAACATAAAGGTCAGAATTTATAAATATCTTCACTCAGATTGAATTTAAGCCTGAGGTAAAGTGTATGGAAGCTGTGCAATTTTCCTTTATTGGTCGACCTTTTGCTCATTCGCCATGTCAATCTTTGCCCTTTTTTTGTGCGTCAATCCCATCCAGTTTGAGCTATGAAGACTGCAAGGCCACCGCTGATTGGCTGCTGGCGCAGACGGACATGCGCCCCACCGTGGGCATCGTGTGCGGCTCGGGCCTCGGAGGGCTGGCCGATCTGTTGAAGGACCAGGTGGCCTTCAACTACAAGGACATCCCCAACTTCCCTCAGAGCACCGGTGAGCCGCGTCACATGAAACCCCCTCAGACCCGCCGTCCACCATGTGCTGCTCCATATTTACAGACCGGTTGTGGTTTCTCCTCAGTTCACGGACACGCGGGACGCCTGGTGTTCGGCACCATGAAGGGAAAACCCTGTGTCTGCATGCAGGGCCGCTTTCACCTCTACGAAGGCTATCCGATACAGAGGGTAAATTTGTTCTGCTCCGGCCTGGATTTCTTGTGGAATCTGGATCAAAGAGCATCCAAGCAACTTTAAACTGAGGTTTGTGTGTTTTTGTTTTCTTTCCAGATCACTCTGCCTATGCGCATTTTCAAGCTGCTTGGCGTCCAGACGGTGGTGATCACCAACGCTGCCGGAGGCCTGAACCAAGACTTTAAGGTGGGCGACATCATGATCATCAAAGACCACATCAACCTACCAGGGTTCGCCGGCAACAATCCGCTGGTTGGACCCAATGATGAAAGGTAAACACCAACTCTCCTGCAACTACTGACTCGCCACTGGATGGTTTTGCAGACTGTTGTTATTCAACAATGCACCTTTTGTTCCCCTCTCCTTTGGCAGGTTTGGTGTCCGGTTCCCCTGCATGTCTGACGCCTATGACCGAGACCTGCAGCAGTTGGCCATGGAAGTAGGACAGGAGTTGGGGTATGGAGACTTCTTGAAGGAGGGAGTGTACTGCGTGCTGGGCGGCCCGTCATTCGAGACGATCGCTGAGTGCCGAATGCTCCACATGCTGGGCGTTGATGCGGTTGGTGAGTAGATGTTTATGAGTCATAATTACGATTATAAGGCACCAATAAAGGTGACTTAACTCCAATGATCACCTGAGTGGCACGTTTAGAAGAACTAAGGGTGCCCTGCTCGTGACAATCCATTTGGTTAGGGAATTCTCAGGACTTCTTTGGAGTTTTATTGGGGTAGTGTTTGCAGAGCTTGATAAGCTTCTATTGTGCTGGCATTTATTAAAGCAAAGTTGCTGATAATTGAGCTACATAAAAAGATACACTCTCTAAGTAGGTGTATAGTTTCAACTTAACCTTTTGAAAGCTTTCCCATAAACTTTAGAGTCCAGACAGATTACGATCGCCTTATGGTTTCCAACCAATAAGCTCATTTTTTAATTATCATCTCTGTTAGGCATGAGCACCGTCCACGAGGTGATCGTCGCCCGCCACTGCGGCATGCGTGTTTTCGCCCTGTCTTTGATCACCAACCTGGCGGTGATGGACTACGACAGCGAGGAGAAGGCCAACCACGAGGAAGTCCTTCAGACGGGCAAACAGCGAGCGGAACAGATGGAGCGGCTAGTTTCCTCCGTGGTGAACCGGATTGAGCCCAACAACAACTACATCTAAAAACGGGTGGAGAAAAGGGGGGGACACCTGAGGACATTTGTAGGTCGTCATGCCAAGGAGAATACTTCCTGCCCTAAAGTAGACTCTTTTTTTTGTCTGGGATTATGTGTAAATATGACAAAAACATAAACATGTCTCTCTGAGCCTATAGGACATACATTCCCCTAAAGGGTGGCTCAACAATAAGTCACTACTCAGTTTTGTATTTTTTATTTTTTAAAGGCATATTTGTTCTAACTTATGTGATCATCTTGTAAAATAACTACAATTTAACTTAACGATCATAAATATTGTACTGCTTGTGTTTTCTTTTAATGACTGTTGCTACTAAAAGTGCTATTTATTAAAATGTTCAGCTTGTTTATGTGGTTCGTTGCGGTGTGGATGGGTGGCCACATCTGTCACATCTGGTAAAAATCTGTGAAGTAGAAGGAAAACAAAAACCCTTAAAAAAACTGTTTTTACAAAATTACCTGTTTTATAGTTCTAACTTTGGAATAAATGTTAAATGAAGAATGTTTGTAATTTATGCTTTTTGATTCAATTTTTAATTAGTAGTCCATGATTTTTTTGTTTTTGTTTTATCTATTCTTCAAAATGTAAAACAAGGCCTTCAAGTGAGGCAAACAAAACAAGTTTTTATGTCGCCAATGTATACAAGAAGAGCTTAGAAGAGCAAGTTTAAAACTTGAACTGTGACAAACAAGGCTGTATGCAGACCGTTCATCTTGCTTCCTCTATGTGGTCAACAGGACGGCGATTCAGGTTAAAAGCTCATTGTTAGAGAAATCCTGCAAAAAGTGGAATATCAGCTTCCATAACTTAAAGCCCAAGATGACATTCAGCTGTGTTGGAGTGATCTAAGCAAAAACAAAAACACTCTTGTGGGTTGATGTAAAAAGAATGAATTTCAGTCAAAGCAGCTCATGCCTGCTGTTAAGTATTGCTGTCCAAAGGTGAAGCAACATAAGAGCTGGTTCAGGCTCACTAGGTTCCAACCTCTGGCTTCTTCTACTTAATATTTACATGCTCCCACTAGTTCAGATAACAAATAATAGTTACCGTAATGGACCCAATGATGCACAGCTTTATACTGCAATGTCCCCAGGTGACATTGAACCCATTCAAACACTGAACGGATGCTTGGAAAATAAAAATAAAAACCAATGTGTAGATGTTTTTCCAGCTGAACAAACAAAACTGAAGTAGTTAGTTTTGGATCAAAAGAGGAAAGAAATAGAGTTGGCACACAGCTTCAGTTATTACAGCTAGAAACTGGAGATCAAAACCAAAATCTGGATGTGGTGATGGAGTCAAATTCAAACCTTCACAGACACATAAAGACAGTTACAAAGTCAGTCTTCTATCATCTGAATTACATTTCCAAGATTAAAATACTAATACCCCAACAAGATCTAGGGAAACCAATCCACGTGTTTATCTTCAGTCAAATTGACTAAAAACAAACAAAAAAAAAGCAGCTGATCCAGAACGCTGCTCACATTCTACTTGGCTCACTGTAGTTCAGAGAATAAACTTCAAAATCACTTCTGTTAGTTTGTAAACAACTGAATGCACCAAAATTGATCATTTTTTATCACATAAAACTTTAAAAACACTCAGGCCTGGGTATGTTGTCCACTCTGCATCCAGAATCTGAATCAGACATAGAGAAGCAGAATTCAGTTTTTATTCACCACTAATCTGGAACAAACATCCAGAAAACTGAAAATAAAATAAAATAAAACAGTTTCAGTTCCTCCTGTTCAGAGTTGCATTTGATTCGTGAATCATTAGCTTTAGTCTGGATTGCCACTTTTTTATTTGTTTTCTTTATTTTATCACTGCAACGTAATATTTTGGTGATAAACTTTTATCATTTAAATTACTTTGAATTGCTATTTTGCTAAAATGTCCTATACAAATAAACTTGATGATGACAGATGGACTTGACTGGCACTTCAACAGATTTTAAGACTTTTTTTTTTTCATAGTGGTGATTTCAGTTTCAAACTTTCAGAAAACAAAACACTTTAGTGACGGTAAATTCAAAGGCTCATTTTTTTATTTTCAAAGTGTGTGTAGGCAGAAAGCACCAACGTAAACCACAATATTGCATGATGGATGGGTTCAAAGCGACCCGGAGAAAAATCACCCCGTGTAAACTTTACACAACATTGCATAAGCATTATGCTGCAAAAGTCAAGAGCGTCAGCAATGATGCAAATTAAAGGGGTTGGTTTGAACAATTTAAAGACGCAGGTCACAAATTGCTGTTCCCCCATTTACAAAATGTTTTTTTCTTTTTAAATGGAAAACATGTTTTTTTTCTTTCCCCCATATGAAACACTTAAAGGCTTAATGTTGCAACATTATACATGATTTCAAAATCTTGCTCCCGTCATAGTAATAAAAAAAGACAAAACCTCATTCATAATAGCAGAACATTGTTACATTTGACACTTCATGCACACAGTTTCCATCCGCTTTGCAAAAATGTTTAAGTTCACCTTACACTTCATGATGACACACATAATCCCTTTGCCACAGTATAAAATTCAGCCGTTACCAAAAGGTCAAAAGTTGTCCCGCCTCCCAGAATATTTCAGAACAGTCTGAAACGCCATGCATAATAACAATGAACAAGCTAAACAAGATGAATAAGCTAAACAGGACCGGATATATCAAAGTCAAAACATTCTCTATGATACAGTGCATAAACCACTAGACCTCAGTAATGCTGAAGAGAAGCTGATAAGAGAGTAGAAGAAATATGGCACAAGAATATTAACATGCCAGGCCAGCAGCTACAAACATCCAATATCTAAATTTGCATATATTTGTCAAGGTTAAATGCTGGGCATGATATTCAGATGTTTGCTCTTATTTTCCTCTGCTTGTGACGATGGACTGAGGTGTTGCAAAGCAAAGTTTAACAGGCTCTTCTCTCAACTGGTTGAGAGTCCAGATTTTTAACAATCGCTATTAAATATACTTGAACTGCGACAAAGAGGGTGGAAAACTAAGAAGGTTGGGTTCCCAGTGTACATATATATATATTAGCTACAGTTCTTGTGCTGTTTTATACCCAGGTCTTAAGTATTGTAAAAAGTTAATAATGGTTTAGAATCTAGTAGTATATCGTTACTGTTCAGACATTACAAGAAGAGAAGTGTCTTGCAAGAATCAGATAACTAAGTGATTATACTTTAGCTAAAAATAAAAACATTCCCCTCCCTAAGTTAACAAGATTTCCAAGCTAGTCAGAGCAAAGATAATGCTAACGACAGGACTTGTGCCAAGTTAAAACAACTCCGATCCCAAGAATGTCTAAAACAAAACTAAAGCAAATGACTGCAGAATTCTTGTCTTGGTGAAAGAAAACAGTTGGATCTGTGGTGATAAAAAAATGAAAGACTTTGTGGATTTAAAAAAAATGCTACAAAAGCACAACCCTGTGTCCACCCACTTAGACCCAACCAATATTTTTTTTATGACTATATAGTTTATCAGCATTACTTGAGAGTAAAAAAAAAACCAAAAACGAAAAAAAAACATTAGCACCCAGAGTGAGCTCTGCTCATTTGGCAAAACATGCAACAACGAATAAAGAATTGGCACGTTTCCGATACAGGCACTGGAATCACAAAGTCTGTCTGTTTTAGCATCACAAGGCCTCAGCAGAGAGCATCCTGGAGGAGAAGAGAGCAGTGAAGGCACTGGTAAAAATGTTAAAAATAAAAAAAAAGTCCGGGAATAATGGGCCTGGAGTTGCAGTGGGATGTGATTCATGGACTCCACTCATCTCTAGGCAAACATGGTCAAAGTGATCCACTGTGGAACGAGGAGAGCAGGAAATTAACGTACAGTTTGTTTGTGGGATGAATTAAAATATCATTCAGAGTTCAGGCTCTACCTGAAAGAAGTTAAGGGATATTTGACCGTCTCCATCCGTGTCCATGTTTTTAAATGTTTCTGTTGAAACAAAAGTGTAGAAAACTCATTTGCATCTTACATTTTCTGTTAAAAACAGACCGAAACCAGTGCAAATTTCCCTTCTGGGTAATTTTCTTTCAAAAGAGAGTCGGGATACAAGCAATATAAGGGTTTTTCCATAGGTCACAAAAGGGGGTAAAATAAAAGTATCTTACTGAACATCGTCTCCAGCCGGACCAAACAGGTCACAAAGTTGTCAAAGTCGATGGCCATGTCTTCCTCCGTGTACCGCAGGATGATCAGCTGGAAAAGATGGTTGTTCAGCTTGAAGCCTGCAGCGGCGAGGATGAAACGGCACAATCAAGGGTTAAAATGTGTCTCAATTCAAAGTAGATTGTTTTTCTTCTTTATTCATGTTAAGCAGAAGAGCACCTGCAGATTCAAGGGCCATCCGCATCTCATAGGAGCTCATGGTTCCCGATTTGTCCAAATCAAACTCTCTGAATATAGTCTGATGAAGTAGAAGTACACAGAGACAGAGGAAGGAAAGACAAGTTAGACATAGTTTTATTAAAATGGGTTGTCAAGGTACACAATACTTTGAAGAAAAGGGAATGTTTGTGTTATAAATTGGTCATTAGTATTTCAGTAAGCCCCAAATCTCAAGCACAGGGTATAAAGTATTAATATCTGTTGATGTTTATTATATTTTATCATGTTACCTTAAGTTTCATGGTATTTCATTGGGATTTTATATGACAGACCATATAAAAAATGGGGTATAAAATTCCAAATCTGATTGGTTTAGCCACACAAATCAGATTGGTGAAAACTGATTGGTTTAGCCACACTTTTTATGTTTTTTCCCCCCATCCTGCTTCATACGTATGTGTAATTTTTCTAATGATCCATCAGATTAAAATAATAAAAAATAAATTCTAGTTTGTGTGTTGCTATGCGACACAGATAAATACTTTAGCATGGAATTGGACCCACAGCAATGGTAAGTTATGACATTCCCAAACACCAAGTCTTGATTAGGGATTTAAATTCAGGTTGTTTGCAGCTCGGTGACTGAGTGCTGAATCTCACCAGGTATCGCTTGACCTTTTCCCAGAGAACGTGAAACTCCGTCAGGCCCAGCTTCCCGCTCCCGTCCGTCTGGGTTACAAAGTTCAGGAACATTTGGGATTTCAAAAACATGGAATGTAAATTACAGATCCAGGCACCTCAGTCACAATTTCATCTCATTTTCAAGGATACGTCCATGAGGTTTATCATACTGCGACAAGCCTCTTTAGAGAAGCCGTCTGTCTTCAGGTCCTTATCTGGCAATAGAAGAAAAGCAGGAAAATGACAATTTATTGGTGAACAAATCACATACTGGTATTAGAGAAATGACAACACAGACTTCAATAAAACAAAAAATATTGAATAGTTTTCTCAAATGACTAACGTTTGCTGATGATCCTGTTCAGTATAGTCTGAAGCTCATTCAGGCTGATCTCCATGTCCTGTTGGGCCAAACAAAGTTCAACTGAATTAATTAGGACTTTGCCAGTTCAACACAGTTACTGTGAGTTTTATGGGGAGCCTACATTGCCTGCCAGCTGCCTGAAGAGATTCTTGAAGCCTGCGTCAATCTGGCTCTCATCAACTTTAATCTGAAACACAACACCTTAATGACACTTTCTTCATATAAATTTAGTTTGTAGATTAGGTGCATCAATCGCCTCCTCTCACCTCTGGTGGAAGTTTTGCAACGACTTTGTCATCAAGCTCCCTGACAGCCAGAAAAGGAAATAGGTTATGTCCTTTTGACTTTTGGCAAGACATTATTCAGTAGATGGCAACAGATGCAAAATGTGACAATGAAACCAAAAAATTTCAGAAACAAATAATTATGAGTAAACTATTCTCGGTATTGTATTTCGGTAGAATCTTCCTTTAATCAAAAGGAAGATTGGTTTTAGGAAAGACCTTTCTGCTTTTGTTAATGGAACCTGATAAATATATCAAATATTGAAATTATTCATTCTTCCATTTATTTTTAAATAGCTTAATCTTAAGTTTGATGACAGGAATATCAATAAAAGGTTTGGACAGGAGCAGAAAGGAACAACAAAAGAAAGCGACTGAAAACATTTTTTGCCATTCTTAAGAAATTTCCCCTCAAATATGTCAAAATCTTCTTGGAATCATTTGTTAGAACATTAAATATGCAAATTATTGCATTTGGCTTTCATCACATTGTACTAAAAATCTCTGCTATTTAGTATCTACATCTACAGTAGAACTTGTAGTCTTTGGGTGGTTGGTCTACCCCCTTCCCGACCAATATTGGACAAGAACTACTTCTGGTTTGACCAAAATGACTGTTGATGCATATCTGACACAAACCAAGGATTGTATTAGAAACACTTTTAGTGGTCGTTTTTTTTAATGAGAGTGATAATTTTGGTTGTAAAGTAATTGTACTGCTCAATAAAATCATCTATAAACCACAGACTAGAAATGTTATGCCTAATCTTGCCAGGTTGCATCTACTGTATGTGCTTCACTGAAAACTACAAAGTCAAACTCAATAAGCATCTGACGGAATAAGTAGAGCTTACTTCTTTTTTTACCTAATTGTAAATAAACCCAGCAAATAAGGGGTTAAAAGCATTAACATTTAATATTTTGTCTTCAAATTGATGATTCCAATTTAAATTAATATATCTATCAGTTCTTTCTACACCTACATTTAAAAGACGGTTTTGAAAGGCCAGTATTTTCTCGAAGCTTTGCAATATACAGTGTTTTCTTGGAAATCCTCGATTGACATTTTGTTCTTTTATGTTCTAAAAGGAGCATAACAGTTGTCACAACGTTAGCATCATTTCATCAGGACCTTTAACGTAACTCACTCGGAGCCGGCAGGTTTTTCGGAGAAGACTCTCAGGACAAAGTCACCATCTTTGTTGGGTTCAAAGGTGGAGGGGACGACGATGTACTCCCCGACGGGCAGCTTCAGGCGTGAGCTGACCTCCCTGAGGTTGATGAACTGCTCCGAGCGAGCGCTGGAGCCGTGCGTGAGGAAGAAGTCTCGCTTCAAGTGGACCCCCGAGCTCCCCGCGAACTAAGAGAGACGGTCAGAGGCGGCAAAGCGTTTTCTTAGGGCCGTCTGCCCTTGAAACTAAGAGTTATTGGAGAAAAATAAAAATGTAGGCTAGTACCTCTTTTGGAACCTGTAAAAGGAGACAGAAGACAAAATAAGAGATTATTTAAAAAGAAGGATAATAAAATGAAACTGATGTCTGTAAAGAGCGCTGCTGACCTCATACAGAGCAAACCCGATGGTCTCCATGTCTTTGCCCTCTTGTCTTTTCTTTCTGCGGTCCTTTTGCATGAGCGCCACCAAAAAGCTGCAGTCCGATTGGCCGGGAGTGTCGGGATGCTGCAGCGTGATCTTAAACTGCGGATTCAGCCAAAACGTCGCTGCAAGCGAGAGGGCAAAAGGTCAGCCTGATCACCTTCCACCAGAACTACAGGTTGATACTGAATTAATTTATGCATAAAATACTAAATGAGAATTCAGATGTTTATTTCTAAAATCAGGAGAAAAATATGGTAAGAACAAGAACAAAAACAAAAACGCACAAATGGAATTCCCTAAAATATTTAGGAAGAAGAGCACTGTGTCATTGATTATTGCTTAAATAAGAGTCACTTGTCCACATTCCTTCTGGACAACATTCCAAATCTTCCCCACATCCCTCTACAACAGCTTCTTTTCAACAAAATAACAACGTTTATACAAATAAAAGAACCATTTAGCATTTTCCATTTAGCAAGTTTAACACCATGAGACTCTTGACGTGGGACTTGGGAGATTTTTTGGATGAACGTTTTGTTTCCTGAATTGTGCAAACAAAATCAAGTTACGATCGCTGGGCCCGGTTCCATCTCTTCCAGTCGTCTCCTCGTCGTCGGTCAGTACCTGGGTAGTTCCTGCAGCCTCCGGCGGTGCTGCCTCTCCTCCACTCGCCCCCGAAGAGCGACGTGCTCCACTTCTTCATCTGGCAGTGCTGCAGGGCGTCCGCCGTCAGGTTGCAGATCTCCAGACGGGTGAACTCCTGCAGGAAGTCATTGAAGGACATCCTGGAAGACGGAGATAAGTCTGGCTCAAATGGCCTTGTCCAGAGGTGGGGGAACGGCTGTAAACGCTGAAATAATGGACTAGGCTGGGTCTCTATTCTGTTAGACTCACCAGAACTCCCCGTCTTCACTGCGTTTCTGAAGCTGACTTCTTACAGAGGGATCCACGGAGTCCCATTCTCTGGAGCTGAAGAGTTTATATAGAACGGAAAATAAATGGCACAGGACAGATTTCTACTTAAGGTCCATCTCAGATATTTTTAAATTTAGTTCCCAGATGTCACTTCATACTCAGGCATTCCCCAAAGTGGGAATGTAATATTGATTAATATTGATGATTACCAATATTATTTGTAACTCCTGTACTACTCAGCCAACCTTTTCAATATCTACAAACAATAAATAACAACATTTTGGTGCAAATTTATCCTACTATACACTCCTAAAAATATTTGAATTGGTTCAGCCTCTAAATAAAAATAAAAATAAACATCATTTTACCCAACTACAAAAGGAGCGATTTCTTCCATATTGACAGTAACTTCTCATCTACATCTCCCCCAACCCAAAATGTGTAAATCTCAGTCGAGGAAGAAAGAACTTTACATTAAAAAAGCACAAAACAGTGAAAACACGTCAGTGTGTGGAAGACCTTACTCGTCACTCCAGGCCCCGGTCCACTCCACCTCCCCCCAGGGGTTCCTGATGCGGACCAGCTTGGTCAGGCTTCCTCTGTACATCACCTTCAGGCAAAGAAACCACTCGTGTTTATTCTTAGCGTTGCCACATGTTGAGCACATACACCTAAAACGAACAGCTGCATTCAAAGCCACAAAACCTTCATAAACAGGAAGTGACCTGTTTGCCTAACAACCCGCAGTCTGCTGCTGTGAGCGTAGCAAACGAATCAATCACTGATGCTGCTGCTGCAGAACAAACATCTGTTGCACAGCATGTTCAGAACACTGAGCTCAGCACTTTGTTTCTAATTAATGATTAAACGCCAAGATTTCAAATTAGTTCATGAGGTCAATTAAAGTCCCAATAAGCCAGACTTTACAGCATGTGGCTCAGGACTCTGCTGGACGTCCCGGATCAGTTTCAGAGCGGAGTCCAGTTTATACGTCCATCCATGTGAGTGCTGAGATGATGAATGATTTACAGTCAACTCTAAATTCCCATTTGTTTTTTGATCCCGACTAGCCTTGTTGCAATAAATAATAAATCACATAATGAATTAAAACAAGCTCAATAATTTCCATTTGCATAATTTATTGTTTCTCTCTTTTTGATTCAAAACTGGCTGATAAAAGTTTTCAGTCGGGTGCTCTGGTCTTAAACACCACTTTTTTTGAAGAATAATTTTATTTACAAACTCCACACTTCATTTTATTTACTTCTATTGATGTATTTTGAATATTTAAAATGACTTCCAGCATTAAATGCTCATTAGAATTTAAAATTTGTTGACCTTTGAGAACATTTTCTTGCATTTTTACTATGACATTACTTGAAAATGGTCTCAAAACAACAATAGTATTTTTTATCGCAATAACTTCCGAGACAATTTATTGTCCAGTGACATTTCTTATGCTGACAGGCCCAATCCCCTTTTGTGATCCTGACCCCCACATCCTCCAGCATGACGGCTCACCTCGTGCACACCGGTCACAGAGTAGGCGTGGCCCTTCACCAGCTTCTTGAATGTGACAGCCTCCATGTCTGATGTGCTGCTGATCTGTGAAAGAGACAATGCAACACATGGATTGTGAATAAGGGTCACTGAGATGATTTATTTATCACCGCTGACACATTAACTGGAGCGGGGAAATCTCATAATGCTGGGTCGAGATACAACTCAGCAGTGCATGTGACGTCTTGTGAGACGCGGAGACAAGCTCAGATTTATTACTGTGGAGACTAAAAATCAATAACTTTTCTGGAGCTCTAGGTTCTGAACTATTCACACCTGCTTTCATCGGATGAATGCGACTGCAGTATTGCAACAGAGCAAGAGAACATTCTGATAATCAATGATTCACCATTTCATCATGTATGGAGAAAGGTCCAATGTTTTTCTTCCTGTCAGACCGCTGGTTCGTCATACCCAAACTAAAGTATCAGAAGGCAAATTTACCAGGCAGAATGCCCTTCGGAGCAGAGTTCAATGCTCCCTGTCTGCAAATAAAGGTCCTGATCAAAAGCCTTTGACACACTGGATTCCTGGCAGCGTCAGTTGTGTGAGCATCTTTGCCCTCTAGTGGCTTCAGCTAAAACCTGTTTCCCACCCCAAAGACAATACTATATTATAGGTTATAAGAATGTATTTAGACTATATGGTCAGAATACTGCAGTTTTTTAAATTATTTTAATAAAGAGAACTTAATTGATCAAAAGTGAAAAATTAATCTCTTGTTTGTTTTTGTTTTTTTATGTTTATATACATATAAACACACAAGACACCATATCAAGCTCTGATTCAAATGTATTTAGCCAAAATAAAGTTTTAAAAAATTAAGGGATTTTATTTTTTTAAACTTTCCCTTGATGTGTGTCTTAAAAAAATAAAAATAAAAAAAACTACAGAATTTACGAGTTTCATATCTAGTCTACTGTGCCACCCTAGAGTTGGAAGAGCCTCATAAAAACCTACGGCGGGCCAGATTTGGCCCCCAGGACTTGAGTTTGACACAAGCGTGTTAGAAGACGCTTTGAGAAAACATACTCAATCACTTTCAGAATCTGTGACAGAACTACATTATCGTCTTAAATCTGAGCACGAGTAAACGATCGGTACTGACGTCGATGGAGCAGCCGAGCAGGGATCCTCTCTCCACGGCTCGGCTGATGATGCTGAAGAGGTCTGAGGGGGCGCTCTTCAGCTCAAACATCTCCGTCACGCCTCCGGTGAAGTCCTCAAAGCCCTCAGATGTGCTGCCGCCTGACAGGGCCTCATAGCAGCCGTTCAGCCTGCGGACCAAAGCAGTTCTGGCGCATCAATTGGGTCTCCAAGGAAACGAGTGGCAGTATCAGTAGAAACAGTTTAAGTAAACTACAGCTGCAGTGTTTGCTGTTTATATATGGCACCATCAGTCCCATGTTCACGTTGCACTAATATGGGAAACTGTCTAGACTTGGCAGCCATGTGTTTATATGAACAATACTGTATGTCAGTCGTACAACTAAGACCGCAGTTGTCAACTGAAGCACCTGCAGCTTTCCGTCATTGAACTCCTTTAGAAATCATGACCAATTTATTATACAGGACAACCACTAGGTGTCATCCTAGAGCAGCTTTAGAGTTGAGCTGTCAGTTTGCACATACTAAACAACAAATCTGCTTTTTTTTTCTCCTTACATACTTATGAACAATAAAATTGCTTAGATAAAAAAAAACACAACAAATTTAAATTATTTTCTTCCTTAAAAAAATACATTGCAACAGTAAAAAACTGGATTTTTCTAATCCTCATAGCTTAGCAATTGCTCTCAAAGGTTTGTACAAGCACAAAGATTAGCTGCTATCCAGTTTATTTGGAAGACATTTTCAATTGCTTGTCAATACAAATAATGACCTACTAAATAAAATGAAGGAAAGTAAATGTATCTAAATATCTAGATGCGACATAGACCAATGGTAAAAAAATTCCTGCATGGTTTAGGACTTTCTCTGTTGAAACACACCTGACTTAAAAAGACTTTGTAATTAACAGGTTTCTGCAGCACCTCATGGCCTGCAGAGGCGGTAACACAATTATTTCAAACACGTGTGTTAGAGCAAGGCCACATTCAAAACATGCAAGACGTTCGGCCCTCCGGACAAGAGTTGAGGACGGAGCACCAGCGTCAGAAGTAACCTGCCATGCTGTATCTCTGGATATTTTAGAACATACTGATCTACTCAGATTAAAACAAAATCTTGGATTTACATAGAACAGTGCTGAAGTGAGAAAATATCCAATCAGAAAGTCGAAAGTCAGAGGAGAGTGGCTTAAGAAAGCCGTCTATAACTAAAGCAACTTGTTACAATAAAGGTATGATGAATAACATCTCTGAACACATGATAGACCACACTGGGTACAACAAGAAACTGAGACTACGATTCACACAGCTAAACATTGAATTGTTCGATGAGCCTCCATTTCAGCTGCAACATTTAGAGAGTAGGGTCAGAATCAGATCCAAATCAGAAGACATTTCCCCATCAAAATATCAATAAAATGTTTCCAACAGCTAGCTGGAGATGGGCACCAGCACCTCCCAACCTCACTAGGGGAAAAGGGTGTAAAGGAAATGGATGTATGGATGAATGGATGGATGGATGTTTCCAACACCTTGTTCAATCAATGCCATGAAAGCTTATCTTGAAGGCAACAGGAGACCCAACCCAGTACTAACAAGCTGCACCTGACAGGGCCAGTAAGTGTATATTAAAAAAAAGGGATTTGCAACAATGAATGTGATTTTTTCAGCTTTGTTCTTACTTGGCGTAGGCCTTTTCCAGCAGAGCACTCCAGAATTCAGTCCCCTCTGCAGAGTGGACAAACAGCAACTTCCCATTCTTCGCTGGGAGACGGTCATCAATCACCACATCCACCCACTCTCCAAACTGCCAGAACTGCATTACAAGAGAGGAAGCAGAGAGAGCTAGAAAACACAACGTCGCAGAAGGATTTCACATTCTTTAACAAAGGAGTCTGGACTGTTCAGAATCTCATCTGAACATCTGCACAGTTTCAGAACATTGCAGGTTTTTGTTCAGTACTTCTTCTGGATCTGTAGAAAGCTTACGTAAGAGTGAACACTTCATAGAGTCAGTCTACTAAGCCAAATCAGCAACGTAAATGTTTTGCTCTTTTGTGCGAATAAAAGTTTTAAAAGACAAAAAATTATTACTCTTTTGATACAAAGCATTAATAATAAAATAACAGAAATAAAGTATTGTGGTTTAACTCAAGTTAAAGAAAACAACAATGCTCACTCTTTTGACAAATGAGGTGACTAATGTTTACAAGTAACTGTTAGATCTTTTCACAGAATCTGTGTAACGGCAGTTATTTTCCAAATCAAACTGGTTTCTCCGGTGTATGTAAAGAACCACAGAGGAGGGTGGAGTTAATTTCTCTGAAATAGTTTGCCTACAGGCTTATGTGTTTAGGTAATTGATTCTACTTTCCAAGAAAACAGACAGGAACTGGTTTTGTTTTCATCTCTTTTTAATTAAAGCATTACAGGTAGATGCAAATAGGTTCACTTCTAGGAAATTAGATCTGATTCAATGATTGGTGTCCAGCAGGGGGCAGTATGATGCAGATCCAAACCATTCTGCTTGACTGTATTTGTTGTGACATAGCCAAATTAAAATCATCCTCAAAAAGAGTAATCGTCGAGGTTAAATGATTTGTTTCAGATTTATTGCAGAAGCATAGAAGCACAAAAGCAATGGCTGGAATTTCACCAATTCAGATTAGCATATGGGTGCAAATTAGAACTGAAGCCTGCAAGACTGTCTCACCGTAGTGTAAATCACCACAGGCTCGATAAGGAGCTACAAAAACCAACTCACCAAAAAAAAAAGAAAAAGAAAAAGAAAATCCTCTCCAAGTCAGATTAGCATCCTGCTGGTCATTATACACCAATATGTATCCAAATGAAAGTGAGTTAAAACAAAACTACAAAGAAAAAAGCCCCAACAAACATGAGAAGTGAGAAATTTGTCTAGTAAGAAGCTAAAAACAAAACAGATTGACATAGAAAAAAAAAAGTTTTTCAGCAAAAACTGGATTTCAGTAAGCCCAATTTTTGTCTCCTGTAAATTTGGTGGCTTGGGAGCTTTTTTTCTGACAAGATTGTCCTTTTAACATTCCAAACAAGCTTGAAGTGCTAAATCTACACCTCTACAAACTCCCAGGGGTCAGCAGCACATACGTCATCCTTTGTAGCAGCTAGCTGCAGTAAAAGGTTAGGCTGCTGTCAGACTTGTTCCTTTCTTGCCATATATGACCAAGCATTGAAAAACATCTTTTCAATGCTTGGAACAAAGCACCCTTAATTTCTTTTCAAAGAAATTAAGGGTGCTTTGTTCTGTCGCAATAGTCAGCTCTGCACGTCATTTTTGATGTGCCACTGTCATAATACGAGGAATGGTGCAAAAATAAAATGGCCAGCAACAACTGGAGAGAGCAAGCCATTTCTGCTGTCAGGACATTTTAACCTTTTATTTAAATTATTTCCAAATTAAAATAAAAAATTTTAAAAATCAAGGGACAATTTGGGTATGGAAGTTCAATGCAATAAGTTTCCCAACTGGAACAAAAAATCTATTTCCTGAATTTATAAGAAAGCAAAGAAGACAAAGTCACTTCGAGCATTCGTCATGCAGAGGTGTGTCATTTATCAGTGCAGACATCTACACACCTCGGAATAAAATAAAGTAAAGTCAGCACTGTGTTGTCATCTGAACAGCATACGTTTGACATCTGTGGACTAAATTTAGCATTTCAAAGTTGCAACACTTCTACTGTGGAAGTTTTTATTGTGTCAGAAAAAGGCAGCAACCGGCTTCATCTATGATTGAACTGGATATGCTAGCGTGCTAAATGTATTTATAAATTCAGTCTTGTGCTAAAAAGTTTCACAAGGACCAAATGAAAAGCCACGTACAGAAACCATAAGGCAGTAATTGAATGCAATGGGAGAATTTCCAGCAGAAAAGAAACTCCATTTGAGCTTTAGGCAAATGGAAGAGACAAAGAAAAGAGGAAGAAGGTTGGAGAACTGTCGTTTTAGCTTAACCACAGAGCTAATGAGTGTGCACTAGCATCACGTTGCATCCACTTTTGTTGGTCAGCATCTGTTTTTAATGTGAAGCAGAAACTTTCCAAAACCTGTCTGTAAAGCCGAGCCCACTTCTGGGAGAAGCTGTGCCACAATACGGCCCACCAGAGACTCGCGCAGTTTCAGAATTGAACAGCTAAGTGTGAACGCCACCCTTAAGACTCTGTGAGGAAAAAAACCAAAAACAAACAAACTCTGACCAGGTCAGTGTCATGACTTGCAGGGACTTTAGCGTCTGAGCCTGAGAAAAACCTCAAAACTATTCAACAATAGGTGTTACAAGGTGCAAAAAAAAAAAAAAGCATTGCTACCAATGTCTTAACAGATTCTGCTCCAGTTTATTTTTGTTTCTGACCGAGACTCCCCTTCTTTCTGATTTTTTCTTTTCCTCTTTCTGTTTTCACACTGAAAAAGAAAAGATTACAACTCCCCGCAGCTTGGACTCGTAACGTTTTGTGATGACTCATTCAGTTCAGGGTATTTTATCCACAGGCTTAAGGGATCCAAACGTACACAACAAGGGAAATCCAAGACAGATCTAAAAGTGCGCAAATGCAGAAGAAAGCAAAGACGAGCTAACGAATACAACGCAAATCTAAAGAAAGGATTATGGAAGTAGAGCAGGTTTTACAAAACATGAAGCTTTTCTCTTTTTTGCATTTGTATGGTGTGTTCAGCTTTAGATTTAGCTCAACATGCATTTGTAGGACATTTTGAGCAAGCTGGAGCATTATTCCCTCTCACTTTAGTAAAGCAGCAATGAATACCGGAGCACATGTTTCTGCAGTGCACCACTGTCTGGTGCCAGAGGTGTAAAATAGCAGCTGTGAGCCACTTGGTGATGATTTTTATTGATGTTTCTGCCGCATGAGACAACATCACAGTAGGGAAAAAAGAAATTCACATTTTTCTAACTGTTCAAAACGACATTTAAAACTCATTTTGAAGTGTTAAGGACTACAGTCCACCTTGTTTTATACATTTATCTTCACCGTGTGGGCCTCACGTCGGGAATGTGCAGAGACAGCTGGGTTGTTTGTCTGCTCGTTTCTGCTCCGACAGTTTTCATGACTGAACGGGCTGATGGACGGGATCCCTGACGGATCTCTGTTTTATTTGTGCGTTCGGCATAATCTCTGTGACTGTGCACGCGACACGCGACCGATGAGCGAGTGTGTCGTCCCTCCACCGGGACGGTTCTGTTCCCCTCAGCTGGCAAAACGCCGGCTGGATCAAACGTCAAAGTATCTTGAAAGGGCTCAGTGACCCAGCGAGCCGAGATGGCGGAGTCATTACAAAAGCTACAACCAGATTTTCTCTGTCTCATTTTTTTTTTGTGAAGAGTAAGACTTTAAGAGAATATGTCTAAAGAGGCAGAAGACAGTCTTATGGAGGCATGTTTTTGTAGATACTTCAAAGTGTAAAATAAACCTCTTTTGGTACTTCAGGGACAAATGGCCAGAGAAACAAATTCAGAAATAAAGACACAACCTTCTCTGAAGCAGTTTGAAAATAACAACTGAAGCAGCCTTGTTGATAGGTATTGGAATGTTCCAGGTACTTTACACAGGCTTTTTATTCTGGTTGATAATAGTTCTTAAAGAGGAATAACTTCAAAATCAGTAGCTACAACTTCTTAAAATCAAAACGCAAATATTTTAGGGGGAAAAAATACATTGAACATAATGTAGCTGCGCAAGTGTGTACACCCTCATTTAGCTGGGGATCCAATTTTATTCAGAATTAACCATCACACTCAGTGTAATGTTAAGAAGATCTCAACAGACAACTTATGCCATTTGACTAACCCCATATAAAGTAATGTTTGTTCCAGCAGACTCTTCCTGACATTTACTTAATGTTGTAGTAAAACATCAGCCACAGAGACGCCTTCCAAATCAGAGGGGTCGTATTGGAAAAGGGTATTAGGCAGGAGAAGAGTAGAACATTTATTTAACATTGTTAAGACAGTCATAATCAACTAGAGATCATCTGGTGATAATCTTCTCTGTATGTTGTAGCTGTGAACTAAGCTGGGAAGATGGAAGGAAGGCTTTTGTTTTAAAAAAAAAAACAAACAATAGCTAAATCAATGTAAATGTTGCAAAAAGACATTTGAAGTCTCCCAAAAGAGCAAGATCAACTTTTTGGTTATAATTTTAAAAGGTATTTTTGTCAGCTGAACGTTGGCGTAATGTACAGAAACATACAGTTGCAGTGAGAAAACCCTTTCTAAAAACGTGGTTTGTGTCAGTTTTTCATTTCAGAATAGGCCAAGCAATCGCACTGCATCTGCTTTGGTCTCAGTTAGCGCCTTAAAATCACTTCAGATTTGATGCAAAATCATCACAAAGTGCAAACCCACAGTTTAAGTCTGGCCAACCTTTATTTATCTGGGAGTTTGTGAACAGTCATAATCAAGTAGAGATCATCTGGTGATTTTCATTTGTGACTTTGACTCGAACACAAAACTGACAAAAGTGTTATGGGTTTCTAAAGAGTCAAATTTGCAGTACTTCTAAGAACTTTTCAGCACCAAAGTGAAGCAAAGCAAACACTGGGACTAAAACTAGATATTTATGTCTTGCTTGGTCAACTGTGTTACTTAATGATGCTTCTCCATTTGCAAAACAACTCCTTTAGTACAGGCTGTGGTTACAATCATTAGTTATAAAACATGCAAATGATAATAAAAAAACCCACAGACTTATTCAAATAATCTGTCAGACAAGGAAGGGAACCAGTCATATCTTACATATGGAGACAGAGTAAACCTCAGCTGCAATAAATCTCCATGTCGGACTGACCGTGTGTACGCTTCCTGTTAGCTTTCTGAAGATAACATCTTTTATACCAAGCCCAGATCTGTGTCAGCGCTACAGATGCCTTCTTGTTTCAGTTTACATGGATTTGTTGTTGCACACAATAAAGCAAAGTTCAACTGATAAGCAGCAGCCACCTCCCAACGGCTGCATCCATGCATAATCACAGAACATATTGTTTAATTGCGTTGCAAAGAATCTGTTTTATGACCCGGGTCATTAAACATGGCCTGGTCATGTTGCAAAGCAGCACGACCAGGTCAGAGAGAGAGAAGGGTCAGCTTCAAAGATCCAGTAGGAGTTCAGATTAACAGTTTCTATTATTTATGTAACAGCAATTTAAATGTGATACTCATCACTGTCTGACTGGGTGTGGAAGAGAGAGGCCGCTTATTTTCAGTGATTTTGGAAAGTAAAAATAGAAGGCAGAGACATAAAAGCTGCGTTTTAAACTCTTAGATCCGTCTTGACAAAACGAGCAAAAAAAACAATAAAGTTGTTCGACAGGTTCAGATGACACTCTGAGATCAATTTGGAAATGTGCTTTTATGGTTTCTCTTTCACAAATTAAACCACGTCCTACAAAAATAAAATAAAAATAAAAACCTTGCATTCTTGTTACAATTGTTCACTGCACTGACTTGTTTATTTTTCAGTAAGGCCTGCTGAATCAACATTTCATACTCATATTTTCCACAGATCTCAAACAGGTGCTAGTGATTTTAATCAAACACCTAATGTTTGCATTAATAACTAATCCACCTCTCCAAAGGGAGGAGTCTAAAAACAAGCAGAGCCTGGATCAGCTTCCGTTTGTAGGAGTGACCTGTGGGCAGCCAGATCTTCAGTGGGGCACAAAGCCACCGATCCTCCAGAGAGCGATTGTTCCGACTGAACGCCTGAGTAACGACAGAAGAAGAAAAACTAGTCGTTTTATTCTTCTGTTCAACGTTCCCTGCGGTTCGGGTCGGTTCGTTAAGCATCCCGGCAGATCCTGCTCCTCTCTCAGATCTTTCAACATTCAAAATTAGGTTATCAAACAGAAGAGTTGCGTCTTCTTCTGAGCATGTAGAGCTCGATGGAAGGATTTTCCCATCTTGTTCAATCAATAAAAAGAGAATCTGAGGTAACTGAAGATGCTCTAAAGGAGTCTTCACATGAGGATTAACACTTTCCCACATTCGTTGACTGAACAAAGAAAATATGTTTTAATATTAAAGCTAAAATGTAGCAGTTGCTCAGTAGTTTTCTTCCCCTGCAGCCGTCCTGACAGTCGCACCACTCTGCTCCGGCCACGAGAATCATCACCTCTGTGCTTGAATGGCTCTGTTGAATTCCTCCCATTCATTCATGTGGGACCTTTCTGAACAGTTACCGATTTCAATCTTGCTGCGGAGGAGGAAACACCACCACTACTTCCAATGATCTTGAGAGCAGAGCAACACGTACCTCTAACCACGACCCTTACAATTCATTCTGCAGCTGGTGTGAAAATATACAATAAACCTTGAAAAGCTACATACAGGCCTAGTTGTAATACACAGAGCACACAAGACATCATTGCCCTTCCACCACTAAGTATAGATGTCTATAAACTCCCAAAAGAGTTAATGGAGATCCCAGACATGCTAAAAATAAGTCTGGGAACTGCCATGCTAGCTTAAGCTAATGAGGAGCAGACTGTGTTCCCAGGATGACCTCTCCACATACCAGCTAGTCTGCTGGATTATTAATATTGTCAGTGAAAAAAAAAATCAGTCTTTACAGCAATAGAATCTTCTCATACTAAATTACTTGCAGTTTCAGTTCTTTTAATGTTTTTAAGCCTCATTTAGACAGTAAATAAAGTTAGGTATAGGTAAATATCCAACTTTATAGACATTTTCTGAAATAAAAAAGTCTGTCTAATTAAAACGGACTAAAAAAATGTTTTTAACAAAAATGTTTGATATTTTTGCTTGTTGAATCAAGGAGAAACGATACATCAGCATGGCTCTGAACAATTCAAGCTGAACACGCCCACAAAGTCAAACAATCTCTAATACACACCAATGTAAAACATTCTGGAAACTCAAGATGAATGCCAACCGGTTAGACAACTCAAACGACTCGGTTCCTTCACCAACTCCCTCTTTGCTTGCTGTGAACTTACATCGTTCCTTTGAGTAGATTACAGTTTCACTCAAAGTTATTTAACTCAGTGTCACACTATTGATTGTTGCCACTTATTTAGTACAGAGAAACATAAAAAAATTAGATCCCTTACTAAAGCTTTTGGGTGTTCTTAATGATAAGAAACATTCAGCGTTCATGTAAATATATTTTAAAAGGATTGTTAGCATTGCCAAGTTAAAGGTTTGATTTTATTGATAACATGTAGACAGATGAATTCATGTCAGTGTTTTTAAGATATAGCTACAAGTGCCAACAAGTGTAAAAGCTGCGGCATGCTCAAGATAATCTAGCTGAAATACAGCTCAGAAACAAAAAATTAAAAAACATGTTTGCATTTAAGGGAGCCGTAGTATCCTGGCTACTTTCATACTTAAATCAGGTTTGACCTATGACCTCTGGAACAGTTTTCAACATGCCTGGATTTCTGCAACTGCAGAAGAAGTGATAATCTTGTTGTGAAGGAGAATAAAAAAACATCTTTCACAACCTCAGGATTTCCTGGAAGTCATTATACATGCCTGGCAAATCTTTCCATGAAAAGCTTAAACAGGAGTTTCGACGCTCTCCGCTGAGCAGGGAACACCGGCTGAGTCATCCACCGTCTTCAAAACCGAAGAAGCTCCCATGACTTCACGGAATTATGCTGCACCTTCTGATCGCGAACATTTAAGACCTTCTGTAAAATGTGGGAGATGTAAATATTCTTTTATGGTTTCTGTCAGAATTGTCCCACATTTATCCTGATTAGTATTTAATCTCAGCAGGAGAAAGGTGTGTCTTAAAATAGAAAATCTGCAGAGTAGAACATGGAAACAGGGAAAGCTGTAGGCGGCAAAATATCCCTGTGTTGTCCTGAAGGTATACAGGAAAAAATCTATCACACATTAGGACAGGTCTGCGACAGACGAACGGAGAAGTTGTCTACGCTCTTTATGTAAACACAGGAGGTGGAGCCGTTACCTGAAAGTGAAAGATGCCAGCATAACCCTGCTGAAAGCTCTGTCCATGAGGGACCACCCTGTGGAGCAGGTTATCGTTCAGGGTCAGCGAGGCGATGGCCGCCAGCAGCCAGCAGTCTCCTGCAGATGCAAACCGAAAACAGCAAAAAACAAAAAGGTTAAAAAAAATCATTCACCTTCCTCAAGTGAAAGATGCAGTTCATACTCTGACTAAAGTCTTGAAGCTTAAGAACTTCTAAAAGTATATTTGTGGATTGCGCTCATGTTATGTCACAACCACAAAAATTATCTTTCTTGTGTGTGCTACATTGACAAAATAGTGCATAATCATGAAAGTAGGAGGAAAACTACACCCTTCATAAGTGTTTGACAATAAACTTTCTGAAAAGAGTTTTGTCCGTTTGCATTCAGCCGCCTCTGAATGATTGCAAATTTTGATAGGCGATAAATCGTCCCATAAGTCATCGCGACAAACGATAATAATGTTGTTGTGAAACCACCTTCAAGTAATATAACGGTGATGGCACGATAACACAAAAACACATTCTCAAAGATCAATAAACTTTAAATAATAATGAACATTAAAGACATTTTAAATATCCAAAATAAATTAAACAGCAAATAAGAACTTTGAAGATTCTAGAAACAAAATATCCTTCAAAAAAAACAGCATCTAATTGAACCCAAGGGATCAAACTGAAGACCAATTTTGGTACAAAGAAAGAGAAGAAAAAGAAAAATGATAAAAGATGCATATGGAAATTATTGAAATTATTATTATACCTTTAGCTGCACCTCTTCCTGCAAGTCTCAGAGTTAAATATGATTCCCCCGCCCCCAAGTAATTCATAAATTAGAGGATTCTGAAAGCAGCTCGTTGAACTGGATGATTTAGAAGTAGCTGATTAAAACACACAAACTTGGCTGTGAATGCGCTTTGTATAAATATGCTAAAAATACATCGATTCTAATCTAAAACATTAAGGGTGTGTGAATAATTTTGAGTCACTGCAGAATTACTACAAAAAACACCAACTTTCTAGAAATAGTAGTGGTTCTGTGCTCCAAATTAGCACTGAAATTCAGAAGCATTAGCAAGAATCACACTGTGGCTTCGGCTTCAGAAGCCACTTCTGCTCAGTCGTCATGCAACAGTTTCTTTGTAGTTCAAGAGAAAGAAAATCTTCACAGACACTTTTCATGTCGCCACACATACCAGCTCAAGCTTTTATTCAGCACATGCCAAAGAACTGTTTTTCATTTTAAACGTAAGCCATTAGCTGGACTTCAAACACCTTTTCACATCAGCGTCTCATGCCTCGACTAGCGTCTCCATTTGCTTTCTTATAGCTGGAGTTAAATCTACAACTTGACAGCATTTTTTTTTCTTAAACCAAGACCAGTTCATGTAGAAATAACAAGCTGTGTTGGTAATATTTTCCTTTTATTCAACAAAGAACCAGTGATCGATGCACAACACTACCCTGGCATTGGAAAATAAAACAACAGCTCTTAAAAGTTTCTGTGCTTCATTATTAATGTGTTCCAAGTAGAGACATTTTTGTGGTAATAATTTTGCAATGAAGTAGCAATGAAAGGGGCTTTAATGAAACGGCATCATCAGGAAATGGTCGGCGTCGATTCTCACACGGCCAGACCTTTTTAAGACATTGGAAGTTGGGCATTAACGCTTAAAAAACAACAAAAAAAACAAAATATACATGATGAGTAGATGAAGTCTGAGCTGCGTGTGTCAGTTCAAAGTTAAAATGGGGAAGATCCGTTTCTGTGACATGCTGTCTGAAGGGCAGGTGATTCAGATGACATCAGCCCAGTCAGGACTGTGGTCAGAAACATCACCTGATGGTGTTCACAGCTGTTTGATAAGCCACTGTTACGGTTAGTAAACCTAAATATAAAAAGCAAGTATCCCTCACTTTATAAAGTTATAAATTACAAAATACAAACAACTCTGAATTCTTGAATATATCAAATAAGAAAAAAGTAAAACTTGGAGGAAGGACAAACGCTAGAAAAAGGAAATAAGGAACAAGATAATAAAAAAGGAAGGAAGGAGAGGAACTACAGGAAGTAAATAAGGGCAAGGAATGACAGGAGGAAATAAAAGGAAAGAGGAAGGGCAAACACTGAAGGGAGGAAGGAAGGATACTAGAAAGAGAAAGGAGAAATTGAAGCAACAGTTGAAAAAGTAAAACTGAAAACTGAAGTTTTTCCTGCATGTCCTCGCTAAACAAAGAGAAAACAAACTCAATATTTGACATGTAATAGGTAAACATTGACCGACAGGGAGCTTGAAATTCTGCAAAGCAAAATTTTACGTGGAGCTGGTAAGTTTCTACGCTAAGGGATCAGATAACGCAGATTTAAAAGAAAAATATAACAAAAACACAACTGGTTCTGGTGCAGCTAATTTAAACTCTCACACTGCAGATGTAGGGGAAAACAAGTAGTAACAGATAAAAAATTTAAAAAAAAGAAAGACAACACAATCACATGCCAGCGATCCAGAGAGGAACAACCACACCGCCATGCCTTCAGTCCCTCATGGGATTATTGCTCTTCCCCAAAGTAAGAACTTCTAGCTTATAGTGCTGACTTGTCTTTACTGTGGACTTCTACAGATAACTGTGTGCTTTTTATTATTCTTTCCAATAGAAAGTACACCTGGTGTACTTATTCAGGAGACGAGAATCTTTTTGAGGAATATTTATCTGACACAGCAAGAAATAATGTAGATTCGTACGACTCTTCGCTGGGTCTGTGTGTGAAACAGCTGCAGGCTGTCCCAACCAGACTCACCCAGGGCTCCCTGACAGATGTCTGTGCGAGTCGCTCCGTCCACAATGAACTCCGGCTGCCTGCACAACTCCTGTGGGGAACACACAACGCAGACATGCCTTTAGTAACTCATTTTTAAAGTAGCTTGTCTTATTCTCATGACCCTGCAAATCGCAATTCAAAGCCAAAACAGGCGGTTTCTTCATGATTACAATGTAAAAAAATGATAACATAAAATCAGTTTTTTACTGCCTTTTTAAATTAGCCTCAACTGCACATCAGCTGTTTTTATGTGGTGCATAGGTACAGAAACAAAAACAAAACAAAACATGTAATAAAACATTACATTTATTAGAAATATTCCAGAAACTGCTTTATGTCCTTTGAGCTTTCAACTTTAGCCTGTTGTGAAACATGCTAGATTTGGAAAATGTTTGTTTTTACCGTTAACATCTTAAGACGTGCAATTAATCTAACAAGTTTAACGAGTTAATATTACATAATGCAGATTCATCGTACAACCCATGTTAACTCAAAAGCCTCTCAAGTTCAAAGCAGCGCGTTACACGGTCTTGTACTGCGGTCAGTACAAGCTTTTTTACAGTCCAAGCTTACAAAGTTAAGCATAGTGGTTAATCATGATTAACTGCAATGCTAAAGTGTGAATAATCTGATTAAATCTTTTAAAATTGATCGACATCACTGGTTTTTAACCAACCCAAGGATACAAGAAAACACCATCGTCACACATCCAATCATTTTTTTGGGGCGATGCGTGACAACCATGACCCAGTTACCACAGAGTAACTATTACAGACAATATAACACATTAAGAAACACTAAAGTTTAGTTGAGCTCACGATATGCCTTAGAGATGACAGCCTTGGATAGATCCATGACGTATTTATGGACATAAACTCTTGGTCAACCTACTGAAACGAAAAGCTGCAGAAGGCTATAAAAGGGCTGCAGTCACGAAGACGATCACGACCCTGGGGGAATCGGATCACAGCTCAGTAAAACTAAAAGATTGTCACGATTCATGGGGGGGATGGTGCGAGCGTGCCGTCTTCAGGGCTTCTGTGATCACACTGAGCTCTCTTGAAATACTCGACTACAGTGAGAGTATTTCATGAGGAGTTAATCAGAGACGGGATCAGAGCAAAGGAGGAAAAAACAAGGAGAAAAACGCTGCAGACTTCCTGAACTGGAGGAAAGAAACCCCAATCACTCAGCTCTGAACGTGTAGTTGCCTGGCAACAGATGAATGTCAGGACTGTGGGCAAAGTTTGCTTCAGGGGGTAATCAAATAATCCTGAGGAAGACTTCACAAAACTCCTACAAAGTCATTATCTGCTCTAACACACACACACAGACAAAAATTGGTCACATCTCTGTTTTTGTTGAGGTCAGGATTGGATAATAAGATTTTCAATGATAGTGTTGTTGTTCATACTGGGCAATAGAGCAAGCACAGATTAAAGCAGTTATTTCCTTACATTACTGAAGAATTGCACCTCATCTAAAAAACCTTCCTATTCATTCAGATGCGTTTCTCAAAGTGTTTAATTGGGCCATTATGTGATAACAGGACACAATTTAGCACAATAGCAACCTGAAACGTCTGCCATGCAACAACTGATTTCAGAAGTTTTGAATTCAGTAGTAGTTACCAAGTTAGTGTGTAGAATCCCTCTTTTTGCAACTTAATCTCAAATAAATAAATTCACGGTCAATTTGGAAAAAAACTGGTTAAAGGCTGCAAACGTCTACAGACTGAAGCAAGACAACCCTCAACATTCAACCAGAACGTAATCGTTTATTAGAGTAGTATCATGCCAGATCTAAAGCCAAATGAATATTAAAAGCAAAATCTCATCTCAGAAAAGTAACATCACTCATACTTGTGTCTCTATTTGCAACATTCTTCAAATTCAGCACGAATAACAGTAACCATCCCTTAATGCATCTGCAACAATACAGTAAAGACACACCCCCCTTTCTTACCGAGGGCCTCATCCAGCGGACGCCGCTGGTCTTGGAGGACCTGGGTCCGAGCTCATTGAATCCCAGAGACGATGTGGCGCAGGGGAACAGACTGTCCTCAAACAGCCTCCCACTCTGGAGGCACTGCGCTTTGAGGGACTCGTAGTCCTGACCCAGAAACTTCACCGCGTTGTCGTTCTGTCCGAGGCCGCCGTCGCGATCCCACTGATTCCTGAGCTTGGCGGCCATGCCTGTGGCATAAATGGGGGCCTCCACCATCTTGATGGCTGACTATAACTCTTTTTATGACGGTTGTTTAAAAATAAAAATGGGGCGACAATAAGCAACCAATTATTCGGGAGGCAGCTGTGATCTATTGCATCAACAGCCTTTCATAAAAAGCCCTTGTGTAAATGTAATGAGGTGCTGTAATAGCTTTGAGCCCAAATCATAAATTAAAAGGAACCACAAGTTGCCATTAGGAAGCTATTAAGTATTGATGAGAGGAGGATTGCGGTTTCTTAAAGCGCATCCACAAACAGAGGATCTCTGGCTGACAAGGCTTTTCACTGGAAAGGCATCAGACCCCAGTGAACGGGAGCAGCAACAGGATGTATGTTGACAGAATTTTGTTGACCGGGTGTCGGGTTGTCCCTTTAGCGCCAGATGGGAAAAACCTAGAATGAGAAAAATAAATAAATAAAACACACAAGAATTTCAGAAACTGAGCTCAGAAAGAATGCAGAGAAACAAGTACATCTCCTAAGGTAGCAGCTAAAAACAGCTTCTCTGAAACATGCAGGGGATTTTTTTGTGTTTATTTTAAAGTCAGATCAGTTTGCTTTGCTTTCCAGCTAACCACTGCTTGCATTCCATAAGGGCATAAGACACAAAAACACAAATCTGTGCTACTCCTGTGGAGCAGCGCTGAACGTGGACAAAACGTCAGAAAAGACTTGCATTGAGGCTTAGATCAGCCGCTCTGTGGGGAGTGAGCGAAGTGCGCGAGAGGCTTAGAGATGCGCTTTGTGTGAAGCGTAGTGCTTAATGAACTGTGCATGGCACCAGAACAAGCAAAAGCTCTCTCAGTGTCTTTGAACAAGCAGAACCGTGAAGTGTCAGAAGAGCTCCAGAACATTTTGACAGAACTGGATCTGCCGAAAACATGCCGACAAAAGAAGCTGCCCTTTATTTTTAACACCAGGTTCGTTTCTGTTTGTAACTCTCCAGCACCGCTTCCTGTTTCAACATTTACCTTGCAGGCACAGGCAGCAGCTTAGCTTAAAGCAGCTGCCATTGGCTAATGCAAAGCTTCTTCAACTTTGTAACAGTTTACACCCCTCGCTTGCTGTGAGACACACCCACTTCACTGACTCATTTCAGTGACAGATTCCCGTGAGCCGAGTCCAAACAGAGAGGAGAACGAACCTCCTCTACAACTACTGGTAGAAATCAACAGCAGCTAGAATCAGTGCTACAGCTATATACTCATGAAAAGAAAGCAATTCTAGAGTTTTACAAATTAGAACAGGATTGTTTTCTAGAGGTGGGTGAAATAGACTAAAATTTTATCACCATATTTTATGATACTTCTGTAACAATGATACAAACTATAACTTCTTTGAAATCTTTTTAGGTAACTGCTATCAAAGCCCCACAAACTTAAATGTTACCCATTTTATTTGGCTTCTTCAGCACACTAGTCACAGAAAGAAGTGTGTTTTGTATTACTAAGCTGCAGGCATTTGCATAAATTTATAATATTTTGAAATTTATTGATGTTCTCATGGAAAAAACAGTAAAAAAAATCCAATTTTAAACACTACAGGAAATTGTTGTGACATTAAGTCAAAAATAATGCAGTTTTCACTATATGCTAAATGAGCATCTGTATTGTTTACTGGTCTAGAAGATATTCAGTGTCAGAAAACAAAAAAACAGCAATAAGTAGGTCAACCACACCTAGCTATCAACCTTGGAAGGGTTATAAATCTGTTTCTAAACCATTTAAAGTTTATTATTCTTCACTGAGACATTGCTAACAAATTTGTGACAAAAACCATACAATGGTTAAAGAAATGACACAAAAAAGAAAGAATTATACCTCAGACTTTGCATATCTTATGTAGCGTGTTAAAGCTCAAGTGTAGCTTGTTTGGAAAGGTAACCATGAGAATGAATATACTTTACAGAAAGTATTCAGGAAGATTGCTTTCCAAAGTCGCATTGACTCTGCCCTTTGGTGGAATGAGGTCAAAGTAAATGCATTTGGTCACAGTACACAGTATTGTGTTTGTCAAAAAACAAAAAACCTCATACTTGTCAGGCATGAAAACCTGATCATTTCTGGCTTGTTTTGTAGTCAAAAGACAGAAGCAAGCAAGGGGTAAAATGTCAAGTGGGCTAACATAGTTGAGTCATCCTGCGGGCTTAGTGCTCACAAACATAACAGCAACTATTCAGCAGAGTGACTGGCTGATAAATACAAAGAACTTTTATAATCCAGGGTAAAGACTCCGTCTTGACTGAAATGCACTAATGTGGAGCGGAGCATCATAAGAGCGTCTGCAAACTTTACTTGAGTGAAAAAAATGCTGTCGTAAAAGAAAGCCCCAAAATTCCTCCATGATGACTTCAAGAGACGTGAAGTTTTTTCTTCTTAAAGGTAGACCTACAAGCTCTGGACTCCCAATGCTGAGTGTAAAATGTCTGAAGAATTCAGTAAACTCCAGAATGCTGCAGAAATATTTGGTGCTACTACGACCTATTGGTGCAATTTGAAAGTAAGTAACGGCATTTCTAAACGCAACAACAAGTAAAAGAAAAATCTGGCATCTGTTTTTACTTTCATTAAACATCGGCTCTGGGATTTTTCCATCCTGACTGGTAGCTGCTACAAGCCATCCGGTCGTATCATTCCTGTCCCTACAGTAAACGGCACTAGCAGGTATGCTGTTTATTTTATGTGTGTCATCCATAAATAATTTAAAAGCACATAAGACTATAGGAGAGCACTTACAGCGTTCGGGTGATAACACACCAACACTTAGCAGAATAAGCACTCTTTACAGCGGACGCAGCAGACCGTGAGCCCAGGAGAAGGAAGGATTTTTCTTAGGACAACATATTCTCTGTAAATACAACATAAAGGCAAGATGGAAAAGTTTACCCTTTGTCTTATGGTCGTCAATCTGCCACGCGAATCAGGACGATTCACAAAAACAAACCACCATTTAAAATACTCCCAGTCTAAAATGTAGAAAAAACAAGACGACATAAAGAGTTCCCTATACACTTGAGCATTCTAAATATTTTATTGAAACTTGTCTTGAGAAACTAAATTAATCATGCAAATCATAAATGTCACCCGAGCAGCACAGAGATGTGAAAACACAACAGAGCTGAAAATTGAGGCCGTTCTTCAGCAGCAGCTGAGTGTTTAATATGCAAAAGATATGTCAGTGCTGCTGTCTGAGCTGAGAGGAGGTCGTCTGTGTGTTCGTTTTAAAACATGACATGACATGAATAATGAAACACAAAAATAAATAAACAAAGAAATCAGGAACAAATCGGAATATTTAGGACCAGACTAGAACATCCAGAGGATTTTAAATCCGCTGCATGTTATCAAC
>CAEGAF010123674.1:0-10009 GCA_903067075.1 Micropoecilia bifurca | reverse complement strand
TATATATACACACACACACACACACACACACATATACATATAAAATATATATTATATCTCAACTGATATGCAGCTCTGGGAACTTTTTTTATTTATATATTTGTTTTACATAAAGGTACTCTTGGTGAAGGTTGAAACATGTGTTATCCGGAGTATTTTTTCTCTTTATTTGCCTTACTTGAATCAAAATACTGTTGTTAGTTGTGAAACCAACAACAGCACGTACGACCATGCAAACAAAATAAAACAAAAAAAAGGATTTCAGCAACAACAACAGTATCAAGATCTGCTGTGTGAACAAAACACTTAAGGCTTAGCATTGCTAATGAATGCCATTTGTGGCTGATTTATGATAATTTCTCAAAAATAATATCATGGTTACATGTTAATGGTCCCAGATGTTAGAGCAAATAACTAGAAATGCAATAAAACTAAACCTACTGGTCACAAAGTGATGTTCCGATCGTGTTTATCCTGAACATACAGCATATTACACTTTTCTTATCATGAGAGCAGTACAGGTTTCTGCTCTACATTGCGGTGCTACTTGCAAAACATAAATATACATGTGTGGCAAAACTTTATTTGAAGAGGGTGAATAAGACTGTCATGACACTGTCATAAACATGACATAACACCTGCCATGAACATGAATAGGCTTTCATGAATATTTATTACTGTTGTCATAAAACGTCATTTGGTAAATTATGACAATTTTAATACAAAATAACTAAGACATTATTCAAAATGTCTTAGTTAGACAACTTGACATTAACCAAGAAATCGTTACTGATATAAATTTGTTATAAAAGTATTACTAATTGCACTTTAAAAATGAGATAACTTTATGTTATTAAAGATAAAGTTTAAACAGTAATATGCAGTATTTTGCAGTTGTGCCATTGTTTTTCCATGTTCAGAAATATTTAAAATTAAGCATACGGTCTTATAGCCATGACTTAAAACTTCTTTCCAATTTTTTTCTTGACCTTTGTTCTTTAGTCTTTACAGAACATCTATAATTGCACTGATATCAAATTACACAGTAGGAAGGTAGATGCAAGGGATGTCATATATGGTTGTTGGGAGTAAAAACGGCCAAGTACAAACAGGTTTTGCTTACAAAAAAATAGAAACAACAGATAAAAAGCTGTGCGTCATTTTAATTCAATATAACAATTAGTCTAGATGCCAATACAATACATTGATGTTTGTGGTTTTCATTTGACAAAATTGTGAAAATATGATCACTCTACCTTTCACCACATGATGAAGATAATTTTGCATTGTCTGAGAAGACCCAGGATATGAAAGTTAATGCTACCAGAGCGTTATGAAGTCTTTAAGATGCCGAATGCTAGGTTCATTCTACTGGTGTTTTGATGTGCATGGAAAAATACAAACATTCTTCCAAGACATGAGACAGAACTTAAAATACATTTTAAAAAAATAGGCTTTTTACACATTTCGCCAGTTGAACTTGTGGATGCTGTAAGCTGTTCGGCATTAGAGAGTGGACTAAATATTTCAGAAGGATTCTTGACCCTAATTAGACTTGCCTGTACACTTCACAAGGAGTTGCATCGACTGTTACAATGCATCGACTGTAAAACATACCCTTTAATGGAAGTTTTGTGAAACAAATAATGTAATATCACATTTCTGACTACTATTACATTGGATGCAGATGCATGTGCTGGTAATATATAATGTGATTTTCAAGATGAAATAGGCTCCAAGTGGATTCAAATCCTATTTGATGGGACCATAGTGCATAAGTAATCCACAGAATTAGCCATAGTGAAGTTTGCGATCTGAATAAGGAGTCAGTTCTAACAGTAATGTTTGGCCCTGTGGGAAATGACAGGCCAGCGAGGGGCAAGGAAGACAGGAAATGAGCAGACTGACAATAGCGAGACAATTGCCTCCAGACATATTTTGACAGATCTGGCTCTTTGGTCTTTGATGGGCTTAGAGTTCTTCTGAGTTCAGGGCCTGGAGTAAGGATTGTTCCATCTTCCCGCTCCCATAATGCCTGACTGGTGCGAGCATGTTGCGTAACACTTACGCTGCTAGACAAAAACAAGAAGACAGAGACGAGAAAAAAAAAAAAACAAAAAAAAAAAACTATCATCTCCTCTCACACAAGGAGGGTGGCAGTGTAGTCATGGCAACCAGTCCTACAGCTGTCAAGTGTTTGTCAGTTTCCACAGCAACACCATAAGGTAGACAGTATACAATTATCTCCTACATAACACAGCTGAGAGGGTCGAAAGAAGTCTTATCAGGTCAAATTATCCCGGATGCAGACGTTTAGCTGACACAAAGATTGTGACAACGTGAAGCAAAAAAGCAGAGGATCTGTATGTTTACTTGAGTAAATTAGGCAGATGATGCTGAAAGTGATACAAAATAAACAGTGGAGAAAAATTGCTATAACGTGTGAAGCGCTGAGTGGTAAAGTCATAAATACAAATGTTTAAGATTTTTGCTGGGCAATCATTTTACAACTTCAGAAGACTGCTGGCAGATTAAAAGAGCTGGCAGAAATGGTAGAGCACATTTTAATTGGTTGGTGTCCTGGCACTGGCTTAGCTTTTTGACACACTCAATAAATTTTCAGAAAGTTTAAGGATCTAATCCTTTTTTTCTTTTTTTTTTTTTTTTTAGCTAGCTATGCACTGGGTTTGGGATGATTGTCTGTTGACAAACAAAACAAAAATCTATTTCAATGAGTAACAACCGAGAAGGGAAACTACATTTATACTGCTAAAAAATGTTACCATCTGGCATTATTTTAAAGTCTGCAGCGCCCAGACAAAAAAATGTATGTGTGCTTTCTTTCGTCTGAGGAGAACTACAAAAAATATGAAGTCTAAGATGAAAGGAAGAACCGTGGAACTGCAAAATACTCATGTTAAGTGAGAATTTCATCGACCTTTAGTAACCACCCCTGCAGCTATAAATGCAGCACAGCAGGCCTCCCACTTTTTGATCTGAACTATTGGTTCTATATTTAAATCAGGGAAAAACAGTTAGACTGAGTAGAAAACTGGTTATTTTGTAGAATCAAATGATACATACTGAAAAGGCGCATCAAAGCAGACTTTCCGTGACACTTTAAGCAGATTTAAATGTGTATTTGCTCCTATTACCAACAAAATATTTAAGGTATTAACCTCCCCTATGAACCTTTTTCATTGTTTTGTTTATTCTTAACCAAAGAAGAATCTTTTACCACAAATTAAACAGGCACTGGTTTTGAAGAAAATGCAAAACCTATGTCAAAGATAGCTGAAGTATCTGAAAAATTGCTTAAGGCTGTTTACATCTTATTATTTCGTGCTTAAAAGTAAAAAATGAGATGAACTACAGCAATGATCCTGAAAAAGGTTTTATTCAGAGACATACTGGAAGCAATTTGGTCAGGGTTAAGGCTTTTGCATGGCAAATTGATAACATGTATGTGCCACCAAATCAGGAAAACTCACCTGAGTGTGCAGCTGAATGACCAGTTGTCTTGTGACACCCCTGATTGATTTATGTTGTTATTTGCAGTAATCCTGGTTAGTATTTAAGATGACATGATAATTTTGTAGAGATACTCACTTTCTATGGAATCTTAGTGTTTGGAGACTTCATTATTATTTGAATAAATCATTTTAACTGACATATGCTATTGTGAACAAATACTGTAGAAGAAGAGGCATTTACAGCATGTCCTAAACACTGTTCTTTATGACTGCAACTCAAAGAAATAAATGAATAAATACAGTTCTTCCTTTCTATAATACAAGTGCATGAAGAGATTAAAACAAACTTACCTAACTATTAGCTAGCCAGTTATTTTCTGATAATATGGCTCTGGGTCACTCACTACTCTGTCCCCTCTGACTTAATATTAGTTTCAGGGCTAAAGTAATGGATTATTTATGTCTGTTAAAAATGCTCATCTACTGGACCCAGTTTTGTGGTGCATATCTGTGCTAAAACCAGGCTGCATGCTGGTAGTGGAGGAGACCTGCTTTGGGATCAGGAGACATAACAGAATCTGATCAGCATATTCTGTACTGATTGCGTAAAACTCAACAGCACAATCTTTTAGGAAATAAAATAATAATTAAAAACATATTCTTACACAGACAGCACAACCACTCTAAAAAGCTCACTTTGTCAGTACTTGGTGTGATTTTTCATACGTGGTAAGGAAAAAAGACAGTGACAGGATTTTATTTATCTTTGTTCAAACTTATCAAAACTGTAAATATGTGTTTATTTGATTTCAGTTTTTATTCTTGTTTTCTACTGAGAATTGCAGGGAGAAAACACTTAAGAAAAAAGAGTGAGTGAAACAGATATTTTTAAAAAATATAAAAGATTTTCACTATGTGGCTGAATTTAAATCATAGCTCCAAATCTCATCTTCATCCCTACTTATCTTTATTTTAATCTCACTTTAAATGACGGCAGAATTTATTAGGCCTCTAGATGATAACATAGTTTCTTTTTTTATTATGAGATTATCATTTTCACAATACTACCATCTTGTCTTTAGCAAAGACAATAATTTTATACAAAGACCTCTAGAAGAATATTGACATTTTTTAATGACTTGTATGCTGATAATAAAACACAATCTTCATTTGGTCGTCTTATCTTTCTCCAGTTGAAGGCAAAAGGTTCTTGCAACAGTCACACATTTAAGAAGTAGCTCAGCTGAGCTCAAGTTCTCAGCCACCACAGTGTAAAACCGGCTACTTAAACCATAGATTTCAGTTTACTCTTAAAACAAAGGTGCCTCATGCATAGTAAATGTCAAAAAAGAAAAGTTCAACTTTCAAAAGTTAGGAAAATATTGAAACATTTTTAACTACATGAATTTATTTTAAGAGTTTTTTAAATGAATGGAGATGCTTAATCCACATCTCCACAAACTGCACAACAAACTCTGGAAAAGAAGAATACATCTGAATAGCTGAGTTTCAGAGAAGCGGTGAGCAGTTCAGCTTATTAAAATCTAAAACATCATGGCTAGATGTTACAGAACCACAGATTGCCTTAAACTAATCATTATGTAAAGAAAATAGACCACGCAGAAGTATTCATACTGCGTAAATGTGGTCACTTTCAGTATGTTGCTCAACTCATCTTCCCATGAACTCCTGCTTCTCCTCACTTCTGAGCAATCTCCCCTCGCCCCGATGCTGCTAGTACAGAGTTTCTCTGTGAGGCTGGTGGATTCAAACTGATACACAGTTTCCATTTTAAGCCAAGCATTACACCGGTGAGATGCTCTTCCATAAAAAGCAGATTTATCGAGAGCAGAAATAGCTGTCCTGTTGATCCTCCCACCTGAATATGGATCTCAGCAGCTTTTCTAGAGTTACCGTTATGTGAACAGCCATGTCCTGTTTTTGTTTTTTGGGATTTGTGTGATTCTCTTTTTACATTTGCAGAAGATCAGTTATGTTTTAAAATCATTATTCATCCCCATTCTATTTCTTTATTACACAATACTTTGTGATGGTCTATTGCATAAAATCCCACTACATCTATTAAAATGTTGGGAAAGTTTAAGAGGTAAGAAAGCTCTTATTCCTTGTTTGTTTTTTTAAATTGGGTAATATCTGATTACATGCAGCTTCCTGTTTGGCTTAATTGCTAAATCTTCTTGAAGGCCACAAACTTAAGCCAGCATATGTGGTATTGCACACTAAAATGCTGAATTAAAAATCAGAAAGTCTGGGGTTTGGAATTTTTATTTTGACAGCACAATACAGAGCCTATGGGCCTTGCAATTTTAGGCATTCAGTTTGAGTCTAATCAAAGTGACGAGTGCACTGGGGTCAAAACGAATGAGCACAGCGTGGCATTGAAAAGTATTGCCTCTCAGATGAACCACAATTTAAATCTTGCCTTTGATGCTCACCGAGATCACTTATTGGTATAAATAATTCATCTGCAGCAAGAACTTCATCATTGTCGGAGTCACTTCATTGAATAATGGTTTAACATGTCCTAAGGAACACAGAGAGAAATTCACATAGGAGAGCAATCTGCTCTATGTATTTTTTGCAACAGATTTGCTATCTGCTTTATTTCTGCACTAGATTATCTTAAGACGATTGCATTAACACAGGTAGACGCATTAAGTCCAGCGGTTGGGAACTCTTAGCATCTCATTTTGCTGCAGATTATAGTTGTCATTGTTTGTTTGTTGCTTATTCCTACAGCATTTGAGTCAATTTTGTTCAATGGGTTATTTATATAGTGCAAAGTGTTGCAACATATTACAGATCTTGATTTTCTTGTAAAAGTGTTTCGTTTTGCATATTTAAAGTTAATCATTTCCTCTTTTTCACATATGTGTGGAGTATACCTTGGTGAAGCCAGATCGGTTCTGCCGGTAGGAAGGTAAACAACTTTTATGTGAAGATTTTGTGTGTAGGTCACCTACCAGGATCAGTGGCTGACATGATTGCACCAAACAGGAGGCAGTCAGTGAGGGAGAACTCTCCATCTGCCGCTTGTCTTAGAAGCACCGTGAGTCTGGTGAAGCCATAGACAAGGGCCCTGGTATTGGGATCAAACAAACAGGAGAAAAACACACTGTGGTCATTTTTTTTTCTGGAAGGGCAGCGAGGTGCAAACCTATCAGTCATCCTGCTAAACGCAGCAGGGCTGCCCCCCTCAAGTAGTCAGGCTAATGGGGCTTGACACAACCAGCAGGTGCACTGACCCTTTTCCAGATAGTAATAGCAATTCAAACAAAGCAACCTTTTTTATTATTATTATTCTCAGTTTACAGACATGATTCGGAGTTTAATTTTGAATTGAACAATAATTGGATGCAAACTGAAATCTCTGTATGAAGTGTTTTAACAAAAAAAAACAACTTTGAGAAGACCTTGTGAAGGACTTCATAGCGGAATAATACAGAAAAAGAATTTTCTTATCATCCCTAGAGCTTGGTTGTAGAAAAAATCTCAAACTCCAACTGTCCCCGGCTTTATCTCGCCCTTAGAAGTGAGGCACTCTGAAGGCAAAGCAAAAATAAAAAAAAAACTTTTCTATTCAGCATTCATAACTGCAGGCCAGCTCCTGAATCGAAGACCGAGGTGTGTTAAGTCCTAATCCAGTTAGCAAAGACACATCCCATAATAATCAATATGCCACTGAGTCTTCTGGGGAGCACTCAGTGTCACTTTGTTACCATGGAGCTGGCACACAACCGTGTCCCTATGGTCGGGATTTAAAGCACTGTCCTCACGTTGAACAACATAAGCTGCCTTATTCATGTATCTTAAGGGGAGATTTGAGGTTAGAGTGATTGTGTTTCCTCCGGTGGGGTGCTTGTGTGCATGCACATGCATGAGCACGCCAGTCAGGGTCAGGCACTCAGGCACACGCACACACAGTGTGAAGCAGGCAGGAGGAGTGTCTGGCAGATTTGCCCGTTAGGTTCTCGAACATGACACATTACAAGCAATACCGCTGACCTGTAGCCTGCATTATAATGTCTAAATGTAAGGTTATATGCAAGTTTTAAACATGCGTTTCCAAAATTCACACAGGCGTTTCAACAAAATATCAGCAGCTCTAACTGCGTGCAGAGCAGGGAGGGTTTGAGGTAAGTGGCTTATCTCCCAGTGGCACTGAATCAGTTTGAGAATGAAAACATAACAGGGAAGAAGAGAAAACACTTGCTGTTTGGAAATCACACAAACTAAACTCACATTTCTGCATCAGCCTTTAAAGTGAAATAATTGCAGTTTTATTGTTTGTTTTTGCAGCCAATTAAATTAATAATGTTATCGCCAAGTTGAGTTGGTCATACTCTGTATCTTCCTGTGTTTTTCCTAAAGTTGTGGATGGGTGTCAATGAACAAATAAATTACTGGATGCAAGTTTCACAAAGCAAAGAACTCACATGACAAGAAAATATATTAGCTAAATTGGGAACTCTATACCAAGAGTTCAAGTGAATGAGCTTAATTAGTTTAGCAGGAAATGCTTTCGAACAGCATAAAAATATTCAATAAAGTACAGATAAGCTAAGCTCGATCTTTTCGAAAGCAGCAGATGAGGTCAGAGGCAATGTTCTCAATAAAACTATGGTTTAGCTCGGAACAAACAGCAGAAAGAAATGAAGCCTGTTAGAAATTTGTTGATTTACATTGAGGAAAATAAGTATTTGAACACCTTGTGACTTTGCAAGTTATCCCACTTAGAAATCATAGAGGGGTCTGAAATGTTCATCTAAGGTGCATGTCCACTGTGAGAGACATAATTTAAAAGGAAAAAAAAAATCCGGGAATCACAATTAATTATTTTTTTTATAATTTATTTGTGTGTGTCTCTACCTAGCTTTCTAACCAGCTGGGGCAGAGAGACACACTCTTTAAATCAGACAGTGACTTAAAGAAGAGCAACAAGAGCAAATGGGGTGGAATAGCAATGCTTGCCGACAACTGATTGCATCATCCAAGGCGTGTTACTGTCATGAAACTGTGATACAGCAACATATTTAAGTCAGAAGCCTCTTCATATTTGTTGCAAAACTGACTGATACTGGAAAATCTTAGTATTACCATTCACAGCAACTCTGCAAATCTGGAGAGCAATTATGTTATCTGCAGTTTTTAAAAGGCGTGCACTCTCCTGTGTTTTTTTTAAAACACAAAAACAAATATATTTTTTGTTATTTTAACTGCTAATATCAAATTCTACTAAGATCCTCCAATATTGAGCTGGCTCAGTCTGCGATGTAAAGTGTAGTATGTCTGCACAGATGCTATAATTGCAATGGTATAGCATTCCTCCTACTATATAGTAATACAGTAGGGATATGCAAATCTTTAGAATGATTCATTTCCATGTTTCATTATTTTTATTTACGTATTTGCACAATCTTGAAGTCTACCTAATGCACACCGGAGGTAGTAAGCTGAGATTTGCCTTGCATGGAAATGTCTGGATGTGAGTGAAGCATAAGTATAAGTTCGCCAACATGTCTAGTAGATGTGCTGTCGAGCACAATGTCTTAATCAGCAGCTAGATAAAGCAACTAGCATACCGAATTTTATTCTACTGCTTTCACTAAAAATGTTATCCTAAAGTCAAAATCCTCCAAAAAAAATCTTCAAACAGATGCTACAGGATGGTTAACATTATCTGTGGCTGTAGTCATTTAGCTAACAGGGGTCCAAAGTCAGAGACTGCCATCTAGTGCTTTCAGGACAGAATTGCAACACTATGCATCAGCACAGTAGCTGATTAAAAAAAGAATAATAAATCAATATATTCTGGCTCCACTAGCAGAGTCAGATGATTCCAAGACCTTTTAATATCTTAAGCACAGTTCAGCACACTAAGAGCATTTCCAGACATTGTAATTCATCACTTAATAAGCTGCACAGGTGTGATTAATGACAGCTCAGTCCATCAGTTCCATGGTGCAGCTACCACACCAACACTGGTGATTGGGGAGCTCCCAGAACGTAATTAATGTTATTTTCTGCACCTCTGCTATTCTTGGTTTAACAACACTGTGCCCAATAAAGCAAGGAGGAATTTTATACAGAGATGCAAAATTGATGGTCACACCAGCAAAATGTGATAATAGTGACTTTTACTTGGACTGACAAATAAATTGCAGTATTAACTCACATTTATGTGTTTTGTACACTCTGCAACTACAGAAATATTAATATTACAGTATTGCTTTGGTGTTTTTGGTGTAGCAGTGGACAGCACGATGTGCTGGCATGATGTTCAAACTTTGAATTTTGGATTATGTTTTATTTCATCCTTTTTGCATTTTCATTTATTGTTGTGAGACATGCTGAACAAGCAATGAAGAATTGAGTTTCACAGATAAGAGTGCAGATGTTCTACTTCACTCTCCAACACCACGAGCTTGAGTGACACCAAGACACACACACACACACACACACACACACACACACACACACACACACACACACACACACACACACACACACACACA
>CAEGAF010123663.1:0-10324 GCA_903067075.1 Micropoecilia bifurca | reverse complement strand
CTAAGCCTGATGACCTGGTGAAGCAAGCAGTGAGGGAACAAGGTGACAGTTGGATGTTACGATACTTGCAGATGAATATCGAATTTTTTTCTAAGAAAATATCGATATATATCGTGATATCAATATTATACAGCCCTAGTGTGAAGCTTTATGGTGTGGAATCGCATCGTAAAGCAAATGTTGAATTTTCTAAATCATGTTTTTTCTGGGGTAATTGTGTCTGATATTTATGCACTTGTTAAATCTTGGGAGTATTTCATTTTAAAGTAAGTAAAACACAGACTAAATGATGATGATGTTTCAGTTTTCCAGCACATTTCATCACTATCTTGACTCACTTTAGATAAAGTTGAAGCTGTTGGATTATGTGTACCTCCTGGAGAAGCTGGATCAACATCTTTTAACCAAACTCCACGCTGTTTTTCATCCTGCAGGCCTTTAGACTGAAGGCTTTCAGAGCTGCTTCACACCATGATAAGACGTTCTGTTGTTCTTCTGTATGCATGTTATCAGAATCTGTTCCGGGAAGTCAGATAGCACTTCATATCACACTGGTCTTTCACATTTCTTCCAGCTCAAAAACAAACTAGAAGCAGCTTTTCAGCATAGAAACCTTTTCTGTTTGGAGGCTGCAACTCATTTTGTTTCGCTCTTAGCAAATCCAACAACCCCTTTAGAGCGAGCCGCACAGACGGGAACATAAACATCCCCTCTGACATGAATAAGTGCTTTGTGCAGTGGAATAAGCAGCTGAAATCTGCTTTAAACAGAGTGAAACAAAGGAGCTGGAGAAAGGAGGGGGGTTGGTTGAGGTGTGTGTTGTTGTTTTTTCTGGGATTTAGAGCCACCAGTCACTCCGTTTCTGCAATCTGGAGCACATTCCATGAATCCCGCTGAGTTTTGTTCCTCATAACCTACATCAGCGACATGGTGGAGTCCTGCTCTGTGGAGCAGCTCATCTGCACTGCAAAACACTGGAGCTTAACAGGTATTTCTGGTCCAGTTTCTAATGCAAATACCTCAGGACACTTGAAATAAGACAAAACTAACTTACAGGTAACTTTTCAGCAAGAAATAGGAGCTTGTTTTAAATGAATAATTCCTTAATGTTGATGAATAAGAACTAGTTCCATTTGCAAATTATTTCACTTATTGAAAAAATGTTACACAGTAAAAATGCCAGTGTTGAATTAACACCCAAAAGTGTCTATATGTGTCCAAGTCAGCAGGTGTTAAAGTAACACTTTGAAAGTGTTAAAAGATTGACACCCATCTTTTTGTTAAATTAACGTTGGTCTATATACTGAAATGGGTTTAAGAAAAGTTAAACTTTCCATGTCTTTGTATTTTGAATATTTTCCACTGGATTTGATTGATATTGACACCTTGTGGGTCAATTATTTACTTTTTAACACCATTGTGTTTCATGATCAACACTACATGGTGTTACTTTTAATATATTTGACACTAACACCGTTGTAAATGTTAATGTGACTCTGTAGTGTTGAATTTAACACCAGCTGACTTGGACATATATAGACACTTTTGGGTGTTAATTCAACACCGGCATTTTTACTGTGTAGAAATTGAATAATCTGCCAGTGAAAGCAGGAAGGTATCATTTACTTAAATGAGATTTATTATGTAAAATTCACATTTTTTTTAACATTTTTGTACCTCCATTTTTTAACTTACTACCAGTTTTTCTCATTAAGTTACGTTAATTTGGCAGTTAATGTTTTTTGATGGCTAGAAAATTAACTGTTTCAAAAACCTCCCTGAATGTAGTGTCACAAAACAGCAAGCATTGCCCGTTACCTAGTAACCTCAGCCAAGCCCAGTCCGTTACCTAGCAACCCAAGCTGAGCTCCAGCAGCTGGTTTTACCGCTGTACAATGGCTGCTGGAAAAGACGAGTGTTTCGTTGTTGGCTTACCATCCAGAAACCACTTGCTGGATTCTTTGTTGGTTTTGCAGGGTGCTCCACTTCTGCTTTTCAAAGATGTGCGATTGCATAATTACGCATCTGTCTGCAGCCATTTTCATGTGTGAGTGTAAACATTGAGTAGAAGGGGGATGGCCACAAGCAGCTGATTAGGATTTAAATAAAACAGCTCATTCTGAACGGAGCAGACTACATTTGTATTATATAAAAATGATTTGTGCAACAAAAAAAACTTTTAAAACAAGCTCCTGCATCTGGCTCACAAGTTACTTGTACTTTAGTTTTGTCTTATTTAAGTGTACTAAGATATTTGCACGACAAATTGGACAAAAAAAAATTTGGGGAGGTTTTGTGTTTCTGCAGTGCATGAAGGTTCCCATACATACTGTCTGGATTTAGCCTGAATGTAAGTGGAAGAATGGAGATATTTACATTTCTTCCTCAGACTGTCTAACAGAGATCAAAGGTCAGCAGAGTGAAACATCTTTTCTAAATAACGTCTCATCTTACAGAGCGAAGCTGTCATGCTCTGTGGATTCCTGCTTGAGGTTTTCATTTTCTCTCAGGTAATCCCAAACATGTGCGTGTCTCCGCTGCACCGTGTTTGAGCAAAGTTTCGCTTGTTCCACATGCTCTGGTTTTATTTAGCCTCCCTGTTATGGTCGCTCTTATTAGACTCACCTGGTCTCTGTTTGCTGATTCAGACTCGTGTTGTTTTCATTCTGCCTGCAGTGCAGAAACACAAAATCTTACCGAGGATTTTTGGTCCAGTTTCTACTGCAAATACATTTGAAATGAGGTAAAACTAACTTTTCAGTCAGATAAAGGAGCTTGTTTTAAGAAAGTAATTCCTTAATATTGCTGAAAAGAACTGGCAGATTAATTCACTTCTTACAAAAGCAGAAAGAAGACGATACCGCAGGGCATTCTGGGTAAATACAACCAAAACAAATTCATGTGTACTTCTTAGAAATAAAGTTGAACATCTTCTCACATCAGTCTGACCTTCAGGATTTTTAATTGCTTTTGTGATTTTTGCAATCAAAATGACAAGATTTTGTAGCACTAATTTAGTAATATTTTAAATGAAATTTGAAAAATTTGCACAGATGAATGATGGTAAATGTGATTTTTATTAGTCGCCATATAGATCACAGACTATAGTCTGAAATCAAGAAAGGCTGAGGCAACAGTGTCGTAAAGTAGGAAGTACCGCCACCTGCAGGTGGGAGTTGGCATCACTTAAACCCAAAGTTTGTAACCTTTTTTGCAGAAAATTTCCAATAAACTCACAATTATGCATTAACGCAACAAAAACGGAAATCTGTTGAGCCACGATCATAAAAAACGGGAGGGACTGATTGAAAAACGGGAGGGACTGATTGATATAGTTTGTCACCTGGAGTCCAAAAGACCACAAAAAAAAGCTGTGGTGTAATGGCTTGTGGTTTTTAGAAATCCTCCAACTGCTAAAATCCAACACTAATCCATTTTTGTTCACATTTTGTGAAGAAGGAAACTGTCTCCTTCAGGGGTTTTCATGTTGCTTCCTGTACTGGTTATTAGTGCAGCTCCCCCAGAGGCCGGGAGGGGAACAGGTTTTTCAATCGGTTTGTTTTGTTTGACAGTGCAGTGGGAAATCGAACTGCAGCAGCTGAAAATGTAACAAACATTGTAATTCTAGTCTCCAATCAAACCGAGCCTCCCGGACTATCTGGTGTGCAGACACCAGATGACTCACGTAGAATCAAAACGAGTCAGATAAGACGAGTCCTGTCTTCTGGGTTTCTTCTTTGATGGATTTCCAAACATGTCGCTGTGAGAGGAGATGATCCTTGTCCTGGAAAGCCGGTGGGATCAGTCCGACTGCTGCTGAGGAGAGAGGGATCCTGGGTTTCTTTCCTGAACCTGTTAGCCCCGTGACATCATATCACACAGGCAGAAAACAAAGACTGAATGGATGCTATCATGCACATTTAGATGAACACTTGGGAGCACAGGAGAGGCCTCAAAGTCTGCAACAAGACTCTGAAATACTAAATTTCAAGATATTTTATGCACGTTTTATTAATACAAGGTGAAATCCTGCAGAATCTTTGGTTAAAACATGCCTACTTTCAATTCAGTGGGTAGAAAATCCAGAAATTTTACTCAAGAGCAGAAATACTTTATAGTAAAGTTACTTCATTAAAAGTAAAAAGTACAGCTTTGGAAACAAAAATACTCCCACATTTTTTCCAAATAAATTCCCAAGTAAATGTAACTAGTTGCTGCCTAACTCTGCAGCCAGGTACTGAAAAACTTTAACTTTTATGTATTTTTCTTGAAGCTGAAGTCATGCATGTTGCAACATGTCAGAAATTTGTCAATCTGCAGAAAAATCATGACGAGAACAAAAGCTGGAGTCAGGTCGTTGTTTGAACAAGAGCTTATGTAAGAGAAACGCAGACTGAGAGGATCCACCGACGGAGGTAATTAGTTTCATCTCAACACAATAAAACGATAGCGTCTTTTCCCACAGGTAGCTTGGAGCGGCAGCGGAAAGGGAAATGCACGTAATTTTGCGATAGGAAGAGAACACCCTGCAGTTTTCTGCACATCGTGGTTTTTCCCCTCTGTGTTGTGGAGCGAGGTGCCGATGGGATGGGTCTGATCCGTAATTAGTTTGTGTGGAAATGAGCGGAGTCATTTCCTCTGAATCAGGACGAGGGATAATGAGTCACTCTGGGACCTTAGCTGGGGTCCAGCTACCCGGCCTTGAGGTCAGGCTGCCATTAGGCTGAATGTAGGTCAGATATGGAGGAGCTGTAACGACTTCGCTCGTTTTCATCTCCTTCTCATATTTTCTGCTTTTGTTCTGTAAGAGATGAACTCTGTGAACTCATTTGGCTGCATATGTCAAAAATATTGATAAATTCAAGAAAATCTTGTGATAAATTCAACCAGTAAATTCTCTTTCAGTACTTGAAGCATTTTAAAATGAAGTAACAATGTTAATGTGGTACTTTTACTAGAGTATATTTAATCTGTACTTTTACTTAGTGTTTGACAGAGTTGGGTAGTAACTAGTTACATTTACTCAGTTACCTTTGCTTAATAACCTTTTTGGAAAAATTTAGGAGTATTTTTACTGTGCTGTATTTTTTACTTTCCCTTGAGTAATTTTATTATGAAGAATTTCTACTCTTAAGTAAAATTTCTGGATTTTCTACCTGCTGAATGAAGAACAAACATGTTTTAACCAGAGATTCACCAGACACACACCTGCGGTTTTTGTTGAAAGTTTTATAGATTTTTTTTTATTGAAAGAAACTGATTTAGAAAAATTTTCTATTTGCCGGATTTGGTTGGGTTTTTTTGTTCTTACTTTTATAAATTCTTATTATTTTCATCCTTAAAATACAAAAATATCCACTGAACATTATATTTTGGTCCATCTGATAAGGTAAATTTGAAATATTAAATGATTGATAGTCTGATCAGTTACTCAATACTTCACTCTTTGACTCAAGTAATTTCTTGGACTGATACTTTTTACTTTTACTTCAGTAATAATACGTTAAAGTAGAGCTCCTCTTACTTGAGTATCACTTTGGGTTCTTTCCCACCTGTTTCTTCTTCCTCACTGTGTGTGATACATGTAGCCGTAAACTAACCGGACCGAACCTGTTGGTCGTTCCAGGCCTCTGAGAAGTCCCCCGACCTGAAGAAGAGGGCGAAGGCTCCTCACCCTCAGGGTTCGGTGAAGGAGGTGAGTCCGTCCACCAACGCTTCCAACACTTGGAACCGGCCGCGCTGCGGCGTACCGGACTTCCCCCACCAGAATGAGCTGCAGTACCGAGGCCGACACCGCCAGAGACGCTTCGTTCTGCACGGAGGACGTTTCGACAGGAAGGATCTGACCTACAAGTATGGAAATAAGATTATTTCATGATAGTTAAACAGTCGTTCTTTTAACGAATCCACACACAGCAGGGATAAAATATGAACCATATCTGGAAGGAACAGCTTTTAGCTGCTGTTTTCTGTCAGACTTTATCTGTCTGACATAATTGTGTTTCTGCTCAGATCTCTGAAAGGGGACCTATTATGCAAAATTCATATTTTGCAAGTTTCTCAGTTTCTACTGCTTCAACTGAAGCACTTAAAAAAAACACCCAGCTGTTTTCTGGTAATACGTTAATGTCTTTTGGTGTCTGGAAAATGAGCAATTCAAAAACCTTCTGAATGTAACATCACAAATCAGAAGGCACTATCTGTTACCTAGCAACCCCAGTGAGCCCAGTTCGTTACCTAGCAACCCAACCTGAGTTCCAGCACATTTAGCCTGCTGGTTTTATCGCTGTATGCACTGGATAATGGCTACTGGACAAGACAAAAAGTGTTTTGTTGTTGTTGATGAATCACTCAGAAACTATTTGCTGCCTTCTTGTTGATTGTGCAAGAGGCTCTACTAATGCTGTTCACAAATGTATGGTTGTACAACTGTGTGCATTTTTACAGTCATTTTCATGTGCAAGTATAAATGTTGGGGGCCAGGAGCTGCTTATCTTGATTTAAGGTGACAGAGGCCCCAAAACAACTCAAAATGGGCAAAACTGATTCAAAATCTCATGTAAATGATTTTGTGCAAAAATGTCATGAGTATGTTTTGTAAGTCGTAGAATGTCCTGGGTTCAAATACCGGCTTGCGGTCTTTTTACACGGAGATTTCCTTTTTCTCCTTATTCATTCATGAGTTTCCTCCAGTGTGTATCCGTGTGTGTGCATGTGTATGTCTGCCCAACATTCCCGTAGTGTAGTTTTTTTAAAAAAAAACAGGTGAAGACAAAACTTCACAAATATATTTATAAATTTAGTTTCTTTTTATCGTAAATGAAAATGTATCTTTGTCCAGTTTTAACTTAACTTGTGCTCTGACTGTGTCCTTCTTTCACCAAATACCATTTTTGACTCTGTATAATCCTGTTAATTGATTTCTAAATTAGTTGATGATTATTTCAGTAACCGATTAATCATGGTTAACATGATTAATGGTGATTAACCTGATTAATTGTTTCAGCCCCAGATGGTTTCCCTGCAGTGAAGGATAAGAAGCTACATTTTTCCTTGCATTACAGAGAACATGTGCAGTTTGAGAACAACTGTTGCTCTGACCTGTGTAATCTGAGTAAAACCTGCAGCCTGCAGCGCGTGCAGCAGCTCTGATGTCTGCATGTTTCCAGCTGCGGTCAGCAGATGTTTCCGTGATACAAAAAAAAAAAAATCCTAATTTGGGTTGTTCTCTGAAGACCAAACAGCAGATAGACAGAGCCAAACAGGAGCTGCTGCAGATCAAAAAACACAGAGCGACCGACTCCAGGAACGCCATGAAAGATGAGAAAGCAGATAGAGCGATCTGAAAATGAAGTCATGGACTTATGATTTCCACAAAGAGGTGCTGCTTTTCTTTCATCTGGGGCCGCGGCTCCATCGAGAGCCGGTCGGCGTCTGCCGGCTGCTGCCTCTCTGTCTGCATCTCCCGGGGTCCCTTTCATTGTACTCGTTCTTTAGCATAACAGCATATTAAGGCACGCCGAAAGAAAGCAGCACGGGGGAGGCAGAACCGGCCGCAGACTAATTAGATTCCCCTGGATCGGGTCGATATAAGCGACACCTGAGTGATGTGGTTAGCTGTAGCCATGGCAACGGCCCACCAGGTCAAACTGCACCCCAGCTAATGCAGGCGTCCCACGTCGAAGCCGTGCCTTTTACCTCCCGTGTTCGGTTTTATTTAGAATCGGCCACTAATTTGAGCTTTTGGAAGAGGTTTCTGCGTAAATGGTGAAGTCCAGGATGGATGTTTCAGATCACAGGCTGCTGCTGCACAATCTTAAAGTCTGGAGCTTTATAGAGAGGAAGTTCGAGCCTGAAACACGACCTCAACAAAAAATTCATGATAAACAGAAAATAACACGATGACGGCCCCTTTTTAACACATAAAATATTCTCTAAAATGAAACACATGGGAAAAAGCAACAACTGCTCCTCAATTAATTTAGTAATCGATTTATTGTTGATTGAAGTATATAGACTCTAAAAGTGGCGATTTTTTGAAAAACAAAACACTCAGAGCAGCAAAACTGTCAAAAAATATCTACACATTTTGCATCTAAGATTGAAAACCTCCTTTGTTTATAAAAATGTTTCACGTAGAACTCCTCAAATGACAGTTTCACCTTTCCTGCTTTTGTAAAAATAAAAAATAAAGTCCTATAAAGCCCCTTTTCCTGTTATTAATTGAAGAAATACAGATTAGTAAACAGTATTTCTTTAACTGCAGATGAATCCTTTCCTGAAAAACTATCACACATAAATCTGAGGTTTGTATCATCCACAAAACAGTAAAAAGCCCAATTAAATGTCAGAACTTCTGTTTTTATTTTATTTTATTTTGCTTGGAAACAATAAAAAAATTTCTCTGATTTATGTGTTTGTCAAAAGTTGAAAAATGACCCAGATGATCCTGAATGTTGCAGCTCCGTGACTCAGAGTCACACCTCCAGATCTGCAGGTGTTTGAGTGAAAGACAGGAAAGTCCCGCTCTGTGAAGACAGATGGATGTTTTCCATAAACAGAAACACTTTGAACTGATCCACATTAACCTGAACTATTCACACAATCTGGGCTTTTATTCTGAAGGTTTTACTGACACTGATAAACTTACCTCTTCTCAGCTGAAATTTCTCTGACTCCAAACTCAGTTTCAGTCTAAAATCGTCTCTCAAGTCGCCATTTTTACCAAAAATAGCGAGAAGATTGAAAAGAGAAGTCTGCAAGAAAAAATAATAAGCCACAAAAAAGTGAATATTCAATAAATAAACTAGAAAATTATTGAGAACCCCATTTATTTTAGGAACTTTATTGAAAACTGAAACACTAAGCGTAGATTAATTCCACACAAATTAATATTTAAAAGCTCTTATTTATATTAATTGTGATGGTTTTCCACTTAGCGAAAACGACAAAGTATTAATGCTATGATAAGAAATTCAAATTAATAAAATGTAATCAATAGACATAAAAATATAATAATTCACACTTTCTATGAGAATAAAGTAGAAATGGAATACAATAAAATTACACCCATAATGTTTATTACAACCTAATTAGCATGTTATGATTTTATTCTTGTAATATTTTCACTTTATTATTAAATTACTGGGACTATTCTTGTATTATTTTGATCTTATTCTTGTACAAATTTATTCTTCTAATATTATGAATTCATTCTCGTAATTTTACTTTTCTTAGTATGACTTTAATCCACAATTGCTAAAATATGTTTAAAATTAAAATACTACACGAGAGCCATTAAAAATGTATTTTTAAAAACAGAAATATGGTCTTATAGTACAGAATTAAACTTCTTTGATGGACAAAAATAATTGAAATCTGAATCTGAGAAGGTGTGAATAATTTTGAGCTTATCTTCTTTGACTTCCTGTTAAACCTAAACTTATTTCTCAATATCAGAAATATGAGTAAATGATGAAAAAACTTGTTGAGACATCATATTAAAGTTTGTTATTTTCTGCATTAATCTAATGCTTCTGTCTCCCACATCAATCTGGAAGGAGAAACAAAACATTTCACCTCTAAATATTACAAATTCACACCGTTTTCCTTGTTTGTTTTCTGTTTCCACGCAACAGAAAAATTACAGATTGACATCCTGGAGCAAAATTACACGCTGTAACCACTTTGTGCAATCGGTCAACTCTGCCAACTTTTATTTCACTGCTGCAGAAAAGCTGCAATTAATGCGAACAGAACAAGTTCGAACTTCTCCAACATTAATCCACAAGCCTCAAAAGGGGCGAAATGTTCCTTTAATTTCCTGCCCTGCATCTCACAGGTTTAAAAACAATTTAGTGCAAAGTCTTTGTTCCTGTTTTTATGTTTTCAAAATTAACAGTTTTCAGGTTTTATTACTCAGATTAAAAAAAAGCCACCTGTATTATTTGCAGGGTTTGTATTGGTGCTTGAAATCCTTGAATTTCTATTACGTATTTTGAAGGTTTGGAAAGTGCTTGATTTCTGTAGAAATTCTTAAAAATGCTTAATATTTAAACTTAACAGTTTTGTCACAAAGTGTAATAAAATGTTTGATTAATATTTGATTAAAAGTTTAAAAAAGTCATTTTTTAAACTTTTAAAAAATGACTGTTAAAACTTAAAACTCTTTTTAAGTTTTAACAGTTTTGTCACAAAGTGTAATAAAATGTTTGATTAATATTTGATTAAAAGTTTAAAAAAGTCATTTACAGTTAAAACTTAAAGATTTGCGGCTGAATATGAAGCGGCCAGGATGAGGCTCAGTGCCTCCAAATCCGAGGCC
>CAEGAF010123654.1:0-39655 GCA_903067075.1 Micropoecilia bifurca | reverse complement strand
TTTATTAAACAATTAAGAAATATAGACCACCAAGCTGCATTTTAAAACATCAAATTACTGCTTGAGCTCTTTTAAACTAACCTGTAACAAAATATATATGAATTGAGGGAAAAAGTAAGAAAAACAACATGACGTCATTTATTTTCAAAGGTTTGAACTGAAACTGTTTTAAATAGACAATATAGACACGCAAATATATACAGGAAAAAAAAAATATGATGACAACCCAAACTCAGTAGACCTGATGGTGTAATCACCATTTGTATGACTTCCTGTCTGAGAATTAGAACTGAAAGAATACGCTAAAAATTATAAAATAATCTTTGACGTTAGAGACACTCTTTTGGTTTTGTTGACCAGGAGAAATCCACCATATACTGCTAAAGATTTCGCTGGAGTAGGGTCAACTGGCATCAAACCTTATCAAATAGTTTCTAAAAAAGGAACATGAGAAATTTTGAAAAATCAAACAAAAGATCTTCTGCCTATGGCTTCTTATTGAGTTTATGGTGGTGGGCCTATATTTTGCTGTTTATTTAGAATATTTTTGGGCAAATAAATAACTACAAAGCTACATATACTTAGTTTTGTTGTATAGTGTGATTACGCAAGGTGAAGGAACTAATATTTTATCAGTTTTTGCAAAAACTACATGCTAATGTCTTGCTTTCTGTACAGTCCCGCTCTGTTATTAAGCAATCATGGTATTTCTGTAATTCAGGCTTTTGTTTGTCTCACAGTAGAAACTCATCTCCAGTTCAGGTTCCTGTTGTGTCGCTACAGCAAAACAATCAGTGCCATGAATGTTTTATAAGAGTGTTAAAAGGTTGATGATGACTAGATTCCCTCAAGACTGTTTTATAATGCTTTTGCTCTGGACTAAAGGTAATATTTACTGCTTGACAAAGCAAACCGCCCTCAAAACACACAGTCCAACTCTAAGTGATCACTTGTACAGTGGTTGAACAGTGAAGTGTTATATTCACACTGAAAAGTTTATTTCCACCTTTTACTGGAATGTCTCTACTGCTCTGATCTGGGCCTGTTGTGCAAAAACGTGCCTGTTTTTTGCAAAAACAATGAAGTTTTGGTAACATACAGGTGAGTTAACTGTGAAAACACAAATGATACTAGCAACTCTGTTATCTACTGATGTCAGGATATTTGATGGCGTTTGACTCTTGTAGTTCTATCAAGTCAAGGGTCAAAAGAACTACTTCATTAAATTGAGTGATTCAAGGTAAGATTACAAACTAGGCCAAAGGATGAAACCATGGTCAGAGATTTAGGGATGTAGGGAAGATGTTCAAAACAGGGATGCTAACAAAAAATCAAATGAACTTACGATTAATTGTTGATTAATACTTAATTCTGTCTGCCCATGTTGTAGTGTAAGCCAGAAGTAGCCAGAAGTGGTCATCCTTAAGCAGAGCCAGTTGTAAGAAAGATAAACATGGTGAAGCATCCAGAACAGGAAAGTGAAACTGTTCAGAGTCCGGTGTGGGATACAAATGCACTTCATGCACTTTGAGTTTTAAAATATAAACACTTAACAAATTCCTTAAGTTTAACCTTAACAGCACTCGTTCAGCTGTATTGCTTTGGGTCGCAGGGTTAACTCCTCAATCAAAAATTACTGATGTGCTAGAAAGGCAAGGATGTGAGGAGAAACTAGCAGAGAAAACTGTACAGGAATATAGAATGTGATCTTTTGAATTGTTCAACATTCAAATATTAGCTAACCACTCATCGACAAAGCTTGGAAGTGTAGTTTTTGGTGGTTTACTAAAAATGGGAGCTAAGATTGACTTTCTAGATGTTCCCAGCGATGTCCGAGCTGTAGTCCTCTGAACATGGCAAGTCTTGGACAAGCAAGGTCCGGTAAATGGAAAGGGCTGGAGCTCTACTCATTTCAGCAAGACAAATGAATGATGAGGTCTTAAAATTACTCCCCAGACTATTAATTTCTCAACTTGATACAGTGATGTGACATCCTCTCCAACTCATATGCACTACATCTCTGTTAACAGTGTTCAGTAGAGAAAAGCAAAGGAATGTTTTAAGACTGCTTTTGGACAAAGCCATCTGCAGAAGATGGAACATAAACGTATAACCACTTGACCTTCTAAGGACTATTTTGTGGCGGTAAGATCACATATTTAGGCATTTTGGGAGCCTTTACAGTAGTGACATTTTCTTCCAGTGCTTGAATGGGTCTTTCACATTGTAGAAACCTAAGCTCTACTAGATATTTGCTTTCTACATTGATCCAGTAGATTAAATTGTCTTGTGAACACTAGATAATGATGAAGGCTATGCCGATTTGGAGCTTTAGTTTCACTTTGACAAAGTTAAACAACAGCTTTCACTAATCAGAGTGAGCAAGATATTCTTGGTTCCTGAAAATCATTAAAATACAGCATTTAAGCTTGAAGTTAATACTTTCCCTATTTAGCTAATTTTGCCAAGCTGGAGGGATTTATTGCTTTTCCAAAAGGCTACTGCTTACATACCCATTTGATAAATCTTTAGTCATTTGTCACACAGTTACCCTGCTTTCAGGCTTTTTCTTATTGTTTTTTTTTTTCAAGCTCATCAAGTTGCACAGCTTCATAAAATGCAGTTTCAAACTTATCACACAGATTATTGTGCTTTAAAGGACATTAAGATAAAATCTTTGATGGTGAGCAGAAGACTATATGAATTGTTATCTCAGATGAGACAAGGACTCAGCTCAGGTAAAGATGCACATAATGTGGAGTGCTTGAAGATGATCAGGTAACAGAGTGATCAACCAGATGCGGTTTAGAGATGTGATTCACTCTCCACTAGGAGCACTAGAGAGCTCGTGTGTCTGTGTGTTTTACCCTTCTCATCTTTTAAGGGCCACTTTCAACAAATACTAATGTTGTGAGGATCCTTATGGAGTCCAGGCCCCATTAGAAGAAGGATTGTTTTGACGTTAGGATTAGGAAAGGATAATGTAAGCATACGGTCCACCCTGCCATTCACTGGGTTATATTTAGGGTTTTGAAGAGAACTTTTCAGAAAGCATCTGTGGAACATAATGTGGAAAAACATGTATTTTAATATACTTATCTAAACTTATTGAAAACCTATGTATGTGTTAATTTTCTTAAGATTTGGTCAAATTTGTACTGATTAAAGAAACATTTTGTTATGTTTTACTTGATTGTTGTGTCAGCCTTCCAGACCACTCAGGTCTTACAGTTCTCTGGAAGCAGAGCAGACCAGAACCAGATCCACACATGTAGAAGCAGCATTCAGCTTCTATGCACCACAAATCTGGAACAAACTTCCTGAAAATTGTACTACATCCAAAATACAGAGTTCTAAAAACTTACCTGTTTAGAGTTACTTTGAAACAGAATAAATGAAACCCTAACCTACATTTGGTTTGTAATGATAGCACTTGTCAAAGTGTATTGTTTTAAATGGCTTTGTACTGCCATGTTGCTGGAATGTGATATACAAATAAACTGAATATCAGTCAATCAACCCAGTAAAATACACCTACAGACGTATAAGGGAGCATAGCTTAGAGACCCATAATCTGGTTTGGCACTATTGCCTACGGTAAACCATCCATTCTTGCTGATTTCCTGTGAGAAGAATATAACCTTCACCTTGAGGAGAAAAATGCTTACAGGAATTGACCTGGATTCCCATCCTCACCTTGAATACAATGCACAACTTCCAAAACAGTCTAGGCAAGCTAACCAACCAACTAACTTGCAGTGTTCATGTTTGTATAAAAATGTACTGCCGCGGTACACATGAACAGCCTGTCGTTTGTGGAGACTGAACAGCTTTCTAGAGATCAAACACTAATTATTTCCCATAAAGGTGCCTCTTAAAAGTAAAGTTGAATTGTTAAAACAATTGATTTGTCAGTGAAAAATCCCTCACATCAAGTAAGCAATAATGTGTTAATGAAAAGAGAAACACTGCTCAGCCGGTTCATTCATCTATAAGAGGTAAGACTGTTGGCATGCTCTGGCATTCAGAACGACTGCCACTGGACCATTCACTTCAAATGTCAGGGCACACAGAACATTTCGTATAGAGTTCCAAATACACTCCTGTCTGGGTCTAGTGTTCTTTGGAGGCTACAACACGTCAGAAGAACAAAGGTCTTTCCCTACAAAAATGGCAAACAACAGCTTTATCACAGGAATAGTTGTAAAAGCTTTCATCCGGGGCACTAATGCAGTGGTTCAGCACACCTTAAAAAGGCACAAACATTCAGTAAATTCGCTCTGCTATCTAAATAAGGTTTCCTATTAAATATGTATCCTTAAAGTGAAAAACGCCTTCTCTTTGTTGTCTTTGAAGGTGTCAGCTTGACTTGCAAATGCAGTAAGTCGTAAAGCTAGAAAACTGCCTCTCTAGTGTCCGTCAGCACGCCAACATTTTTTTAAACTCTTGCCATTAAAACTAAAACTTGATCACACTGCCAGATGTATTCTCAGAACACATAAGAGGGCTTTTGCTGCCCACATAAGTGCCACAATGTCCATTTTACTGGGGTTTCACGTGCCTCAGGAAATGGATGGGGTCACCTGGGGTCTTTGGCATCACTGTGAAATTCTTAAGTCATTTTATAAGAAAGATAAACTATCTAAAGACTTTAGACAATGTTACCAAATACTGAGGAAATGTATGTAAACTTTTAATTTTGAAGAAAATCAATAAATCTCTGAATGATTATTACTATTTTTTATTGTGACATTGAACAAATAGGAAATGGTATTGGTAATTCTAACTGACCCAAAACTAAATAGGTTTGGTCAAATTTGACTTATGCAAATGAGAAAATAAAGCTAGATTTGTCATTTTATTTGGTGAATGTTAAAACTTTGGTTTGACTTGTATCACCTCTCTACTCTGAGAGCTATTCATAACCAGTAGAAAAATTTACTGTGTCTTGTGTGTGTATGTTTACATATTATACTCATTGTGATTCATCCACGTTTTATTTGCTTTTTTATAACAGTGACTAGTTTATAATTTCTGACTGAAAAACAATATCAGTATCAAGTCAGAAAATTAAATAGGTGCAAAACATCTTCCACTCTTATTGGTTTACTTGAAATAAGTCCAATTACCACAACATGAGTTAAATTTCTGTATCTTGGGTTTTACCAAACCTTCTAGAACATGAAATAATTGCATGTAGAGAAAATGTAAAATATTATTTTAAGTATCCTAAATCTGTGTGATAAGAGATTTTTGTTACGACTGTGGGAGAAAATGGCCACACAATATTAACACGAGCAGAGTTAAACACTACCTGTTACTGTGAAAAGTCTGCTGTTGATGCAAACAATAGCCATCCTCCAAATGCTTTTGGAAGAATTTGCAGCTTTGTTCATTTGTCACTGTGGGTAAATCGTGGCGTCTTAAAAACAATGTCATTGCAAATGGTAAGAAAACTCAACAACATAATGCTGTAGGAGGACTAATTTTAAAAATTGTAAAGATAAAATATAACATGAAAATCATTTGTCTGCATTTTATTTATCTGTGCAAGACATTTTTTTGTTACAACTACCATGATTAGTACAGACTCACAAGAGTAAAACGGTAGCATGGATCTTACCTTGACTCATGGCACCAGTCATATTCAACCCAATATGTGCTTCTTTGCTAAGATGAATGGATCCAATATTGGGTGGAATTAACACAACAAGGTTGAGTTATGGATGTGAGCCAGCAGTCTTGGTTAGGTTTTCAAAGTCAGGCAGGGTTACCTCTCCCAGCAACACATTCTTTATGCACCCATCTCAGGTCTTGATCCTCCAGCTCAGAATGTCCTGCTTCCAACCTGCGTTTAGCTTTTTTAGTGACTGCAGATTGTAATTCTTTGATTCAAGTCAGTCAGGATGAATTAACAATTAATGCATCAGTCATAAAATGCGTCATGGAGAAGAAAAAGAAGAAGTCTCACCTAAATACATGTCGCAGGCCCAGCCAAACTATGAAAAATGTGTGATTCTCATAGTCTGGAAAGTACAATATGGCTTGAGATGAGGAACAGTTGTAGAGTGTGTAGGATTTGTCAGTTTTTCTTGATGTACTGACCTCTATTCACTCCTTTTGAAGCAGTTATCCCCGTTCCTGGTGCATATTTTTCTACCACATGTCTCTCTTCCATTTAACTTTCTATGAATATACTTGGATAAAGCCCTGTGAACAACCAGCAATAGCCTTTTCAAAACCATCAGAACTAAAGGAAATAAAGACTCATATTTCACTCTATGTGTGAAGGTTTTCATTCTATTTTCATTTCTCGTGATGTACTTGTAATTTTTCACAAAACTCTTCAGGTACAAGCTTTGCTCTAGCATCTTTTTAGTTGAACAGCCCACCACTCTCCATGTCTGTGACAAATATGTCCAGTACACCAATGCATTCATCTCACTGTGGGAGCTGAACTGAATGCTGCCACCTTGTAATGCATTATGAATTGGGATTCATAAATAATTAGTAAGTGAGCACAGCAAGATTAAGAGGGATAGTGGCGAAGGGGACACAAAGACAACACCTGGAGACCTTGAATCTGCTTTTTCATAAGTTGAGTTCCCATGATAGAATGTCTTAGTGCAATCCGATGCAAACTGATGAACAGTTAATCCTGGCTGAATCCAGATTGCAAATATCTTTGTGCATTGCAGCATCAACATCATCGTTTTACACAATGACGTGAGTTGATGGCTGAAAAGATAATGATTGTACCAGACAAAGGTGGAGCTGAGATGTGGGTCAGAGCACTATGTGGTGGATGCATATCAGCATTAGCTCCTGCTCTGAATCTTCCCTCACGACACCAGTAGAATATATTAACCTAATGAAATAGCAAGGTATTCACTGGGATTGGCTGTAAATTTGCCAGCAGTGCCTAACAGCCTCATGTGTGCTGTGTGGTGATAAAGTGGCGTCTCGCCGACTGTACGAGGGTCACATAAAAGGGTCTCAGTTTGTGTAATCGACATCATATATCCAGTCTCACACTTCTAGGACACAGGCCTTAAATTACTCAGAGGAGACTTTTTCAGTTTTTTTATTTCCTCTTGCTCCCACAGAAAGCTAATCATAAGAGGCTGAAGCACTTACCTTGTGACGCTGATTTGTTTATTCCTAGGCCTTTTCTTGCTAATCTTGATCTTCTAAAGGAATTATTGCAAAATAGTCATGAAAAGTTGAAAAAGGTTACCCTTTTCATCCTGGGTTACTGGTTATACAATTACTAGACATTTTATTAGAAACACTTTGGTAGAACACGCTTGATATTTGCCTGGATTTTTCATGGCCTGAACAAGAAGCCTGAAACAGATTTTGGTTTGCATTTTGATGATAGCATCAAGTAGTTGCCAAATTAATCTCCAGTTCTCCACATTTCATAGGGGTCCATTGTATACAGCTAATCCATAGTCATATTTAAGAAACCTCTTGATTTGAACTTTGTGACATCATTTAATCAGGTATATAGCACATTTCAGCAACAATGTGCTTAACATTATGAAAACATAACACAATCAACCATATGCACATATTTGTTACGCCTCGAGGCCTTGTGGGCTTCGCTATGTACATTGTGGTCCATGTTCTTTTTGGTTCCTCCTTGTGCAGGGTCCTGTCCTGTGGATCAGCCCCCACAGCGTAACAGGCTGTGTGTTTCCTCCTTCCAGTCTCTCTCTCTCTCTCTTTGGGCTCTCTCGCTCCTCCATGGTATGCATGGTGTGTGTAACATTCTGCACTGCTCTGCTTCCCTTCATTTTCACATCACAACACTCACAGAAATCCACAACACATCCAAGCATTTGCATTACACAACTGATTTTAACATTCCATTGTAGTTTTTGTTGACTTTATACTCCCATCTATAATGAATATTTATTTTTAACACCGTGGCCGTAGTCTCCCAATTTTGTTATGAAACTGAGCCAGTCATAACAATTCGCCAGCTCCTGCCAATTGTGGCAGAACTGGAGGTGGAAAGCCTTTCACATCCTGATTAAACTATTGTGACTAGTTAGAGGAGCAGGTTCCCTGAGACGCAAGGCGTTTATCGCACAGCTCTTGGTAGCTGGATCTAGCTTTTCTTTGACTCCTATGTTTATTCATGTTACTTACCTTGTTTCCTGTCTTCCTCGCAGCTGGATGCCTCACTGATTCCTCCATGGTTCCTTGGATTCTCTTTCTCACTCCATGATTTCTCTCTGGAAGCTTGCCTTTAAAAACGCCTGCCAGAACCAAACTAAAGGAAAAATACTAAAAGAAAAAAAAGGAAATGAGGCATTTTTAACGGTAGTGTCAGTAACATTAACTGAAAAAATGACCATGATTAAACAAGCCAAACCATCACCCATCCAGCCAATCTCAACTCAATGGCTGTACCTGCTGCTCCCTGTTATCTCAAAGCCAGGGCGACGAGGCTGACATTTTGTCCATCTTTAGAGAGAACACATTCTGCTGCTCCAAACAGTCAGTAGTAACTGTTACTTTTCTCCTCAGTCCTGGATTGGACTTCCTTTAGCAGTCCTTCTCACATCCTGTCAAGAGAAAATCTTTTGCAAAGAGAAAAAATAAAAACTCTGCTTTTATACCTTGGTTGTCTGTAATTGTTGCCACTGCTTGAGTCTGAAAAATCATCCACCAAGACAGTCCCTGCTTTGATTCTCAAACCATACAGTTTGTAGGCTACATTATATTGTTTTATTCCATTAAAAACGTTTGTTAATGTTTGTTAAATTTGACATCTGATATTATAATGAGACAACTTGAAATCACTTACCAACATGATGTGGAGATGGAAATATTATGGAACTGTAACTAATCACCATAGCTTCATGAGTTATATTACAGAAGTTAATGGCTTTGAAAATGCCAGTCAGAACACTGAACAGAAATCCTTGGATTGACATTAACTTGTTTTTATAGGAGCTTAGATGACATTCTTAACTAAAAATACAACAAAAAAGACAATAGCACCACAGTTTCCAATCACTTTGGATTATTCTTTCTTTTGCACCACTTAAGCTTTTATATGAAAACAAAGTATTGTGTTTAAAAAGTAATGCTGGCAACATTGATTTATCTCATTGTATCAGACTGCATTCTCTCTGTAATTCGAGATAAAACACAATCTATATGTTAATGTATATTCATTGTATAGGTTTAATGAGTTAAATGATGTGATCTGTGATTTTACCATTTGGTAGTTAACATATTTATATCATTAAAATAATAAAACATACAAAGAAACACTCACTTATGGGAACTATGCTGTACCTCATTTGATGTACAGTTCAATTAGATGCAGATGGTAGAAAGAGGACACAGATATTACCGGCACAGACCTTTGAGACTGTATCCATAATGTGTTGTGCAGAACATAAATGAAATCAATGAGTGTTGAATGTCAGGCCTCTAAAACAGTGCACATGCAACACAAAGGGAAACATTTTCAGTAGAATAACAGAGAGGCTTACACTGTGTCTAAATAAATTGGATTGATCTCTTTCCAAATCTGAGTGATAAAATGTCTGCTTGTTAAATTTTCAAGAAATGAAATAACTTAGCAGAAAAAGCACCATCAAGCAACAACTGTGAACAGAGTTTTGCACAACAAAAATGAGGTTTGTGTTTGTACATTTTATGTTTGGAAGCTTTGTTCAATTTCAATTTGTATTGTTATGATTTGATCAGCTAATCAGATTATGATCTAAGTAGAGGGAAAGTGAGGGCAAGCTGCTTCACATGCAAGCTGAAAATGGGTAAGTCTTTGTTTCTCGCCTTATTTCAACAGTGGAGGTTAGAGAAATATGAAAGGGGGCCAGAGTCAGGTGAGATGTAAGGTAGCCTACCAGGGTGAGGGGGAAGTGATGGAGTGAAATTAGATATTCTGGTAGCTGTAGTTTCTCTCAACAAAACGCACTTCTGGGATCTGAAGATTTTTCTTTTGAATGTTTGAGACCCAAGTAGGTAATTCCAGGACACCATCATGGAGTCACTGATAATCTAGTACAAAGAGAATTTGAACACCACAGCCAAAGTTAAAAAAAAATGGTTACAGAATGAGAATCCTGCTGGTCTGTGGCTTGATGAGACAAATAGAAACAAGTGAGTTAGAATTGCAGCAGTAGTAACCCTGCATTATTGGGAGACCAACAGCACAAGAGCAGGATAATTAGGAAAGAGGGAGAACAAAGAAAATAAAAGGTTTATGACATGTTTCAGGAAAGAGTAAAGACTCTAGTTTGTTGATGTTATCAGTAAACTTAAAGCTCCTAACTTATCAAGATCCTTGATGCAGATTAAAAAAAAGAATTCAGCAAATTTTTCAGGCATTATAGACTAAAATAAATACTTTCATAATTGTTCTGTTTCTGACCCTTTAATCACTAAAAATGGACAGGATTGATTGGATTTGACACAATCTGTAATTTTGCCTTCACAATATAACATTATAAATATGTCAAAGGAGCTATAAAAAAGGCATATTCCCTCTCCTAATGCTGCCAACCCTGGTGTTATTTAGAAGAGACATACATATGTTTTCCTTTCTCATCATATTTGGATGTGAACAACAAAGCATTACCATGTTTACTGAAACATCCCAGATTTTTACGATTTTCTGTTTTTGAATGTATAACTAGGGGATTCTTAGAGCTTCTTTTTTTACTGTGCTCATAAATGCTTGTTTCTTTCCTATGTGAATCACCTTTTCTGTTGCATCACATCACCATAAACCCTGGCACCTTGTAAATAATCCACTTTCATGCAGATCTTGTCCAAATTAGCTATAGAAAAGGAAAGTGTTGCAATACAAAGGCTGGTGGTTTCAGGGTCTTTATTAAATCCTTAGCATGGTTTCGGTTAATTCTGCTACTCATTAGAAAACATATTCCTACAACCCTTAAATCTCACAGAGGTCATTAGAAAAAGCAGTAAATCAGCTGCATGCTGGTTCTTCAAAACACCACAGTGATGTAAGATCAATCATGTGTCTATCATCACATCTCAGCTTTGAAGGGAAGCAACTTCAGGCAGACTATCTTACAGCTTTCTGACTGGCATTCATTCACCTTGTGCCTCATAAAGTAACCGATCAGGACACTGTATTTAGAATCCTTTCAATCCAGCAGATTTGAACTATTAGCATTCTATCAAAAGGCAAACTATGGAAACAAATCCCGTTGCAAATAGACACAATTTTGTTCATCATATGAAAAATAAACTCTTTGTTATTTCAAAAGCTTGAAATGACAGAGGAATTTGAGAAGTCGGAACAGTGGTCTAAGCTGATGAAGGTCAAAACAGATAGAAAATGAACAAACAAGGAGCAAAGGTCTGCAGTTCACTGTATTCAGTTAGTCCCTTATGTCACTCACATGGACTCCTTATGAAGTTTTGATCCTTAAACTCTTGTGAATGAAGTCAGCTTTCTGTATTTCCATGTCAAGTCACAAGCAAAGTGCAGCAAATATAAACTTTGAATGTATGCTGGTTACCTTATCTATTTCTCCATAGTGACAGAAAAAAGTCAGTTTTTTAAAATTAAAAAGTAAATTAGTGATAAGCAAATACCTTTACCCTCTCACTCGGTATTATACTTCTTTGCCCTTTGTTCCAATACCATTTAAAAATGTGATATGAAATAATTTACTTCCCCCTCATTGCTTTACAACATGCCGTGTAAAATACACAACTTGATCAAGAGATAAACTAGGAAGCCACAGATTTATTTAAATGACACAGACTATTTCTTGTCTGAAAAAGAGACTTCTATTAAACTTATATTTAGTGCTTCCAGTTTGAAGAAAATTCATCAATCTCTCGATGATAGGATTCTATCAGCTCACATTTTATAAAAGAGTTTGAAGCATCCTTCTTTGTCAACTACTACAAAACATAACCTCTGTAAAGGACATCACCAAAAGGTAGGAACTGAACTGACTGATCAAAATTAAACAACCAGACTTCACTCAGAAAATGTGAAGTACAATGGTGTTCAATGGGATATTTGACTCATTTGCAAAGGCAACAGTCAAGCAAGAACTGAATGCTTTTTAAAAGCTCATATTGTCAAGGAAGAGATCACATCCTGGCAGGCTGGCATATAAACTGTGAAAAAAATATTATAAAAACTCTCAAAAAAGACTCGAAAGGAAGCATCAGACATGTTAAGGTTCGGCAAATGATGCTTGAATTTCTTTTTTTAGATTTCATTTTACCTTTAATTTAACCAGAAAGATTACACATCTTTTTTAGAACTGTATTTGTTTGTAGTTTTAGGATATTGGCTATTTCTGGTAAATAGTAAATATGGACATACTCAAGAATAAAACCTAACACAGGGTCCTCTTGTTTATGATGAAGGACGATCCTCTGTAATGTGCTTGTCTAAATGGGGGGTTAAAAAATAAATGTGGGAACTTTTAGGGGATTCTCCATCCTGGTAACAGCCATTGTGTATGTTACCTTTGAGGGCCGTTCAAAATGACTGATAGTTTAAAACAGCAGAAACATCTAAATAACAAGAAGATTAGCACATTTTAATAAATTGGCATTTAGGAAATGGGGTTTTCACACGTCTAGCTGTGATGATGAGTCATGATTTATGTTCAGCAGCTAATTTTCACTGTTTCTCATCTGACAAGGAAATGATGAATGAAGTCGGGAAACACGGTTGATGACGACACAGCTGCTCTGCTTTGGAACTGATTTGATTCCTTTGGGTATATCTTGAGTTTAAACAGGCATTTCTCTTCTTCTGCACAGAGTGTCTTTTCCTGAGCAGCGAGTCTCTAATGATCTCTCAGTGGAGTCAGCAGTCGCACTTCTCATTATGAAATTGCAGAGCCTACTCACTTGCACTTCCTCTTCACACTTTAAAGAGATAGAAAGGTGAATACTTTTCTTCAAGTTCATTTCTTTTAAACCTGGATGTGGCAAGGGTAAACAATACACATTTTCATCAGTGACAGTAAGTAGGTACTGAGCAACAGCATGACGGCGCTTGAGGAAGCCCGCAAAGACGCGCGTTTTCCTAATTAGTTTTCACAATGCAATGCTTTGTTTTGTTTCCCACAAAAACACATCACATGCTATATACTATATTTATTTTTCTTATGATTTCCCAAAACGCAGCTGTCTGGAGGACCGTGATCCCACCAACTTCTAAGAACTGCTTTGAGTGGCACTTGATTTGTGTCCAACTTTGGTAAAGGTCACTTTATTACAATATGACACGGTGCCCTTACATGGTATTTGTTTTGTGGTGACTTTGTTTTTCTCCCTTTCTCTGTGTATCTGTGTGTGTGTAATGAGAGTTTCTTCTGATTTTGTGGGTCCAAACCTTACTAGCTCACCTGTGCATGACCCATCAAGAAGTGTTGATGTGAAACTATGGAGGTTTATCTCCTAAATGCAGCAAAAAAACATTTGCTGAAAGAAGTATCACGTTGAAAATGGATAACCTGGCAGTGTGATAGAAGTGGTACTGAGTTTAAACATCTTTGCCAATTTGAACCACCATTTAATGCATGTTTACTTTATTTAAACCCAGCTAATTTTTGCTGGTTAAGTGTTAACTTGAATTACGGAAAAGAAAAAACTAATTCAAACCCTTTTTTGTATTTGCAAATATGATGACCTTCATCTGTTCAGCACCTGATTTAGATGCTGTCCAATGCAAGATGGGAATAAGCCTCTTGACATTCAAAAGTTACAAATGGAAGTCCACTAATGTTGGTGTTACCCTGCAACCTTGGATGGCTGAGGGTTATGTATTAGATGATCTTCCCTCATGGCATCGAACAGAAAGATGTATTCTTCTTGTGTAATGAACATGCTCCATATACAATACTTCTTATGCAATACTTCAGGTATCAAGTAATTTAAGTATCACTGAGTAACTGTAGTAGCTAGCACTGATCTCTTACACAAAAAATTCTACAAAACTGAAAAAGGTGCAATTGTTCTTTAATGCTTTGTTTCTTAACTAAGCTTCACATAAGCAGCCACTGAATGCCATAACAATATTGTTTATCTGGTTTTTGCAATAACCCACAAATAAATCTCAATTTTATAAATAAAGAGACCAAAATGTCTTCTGTGTTTCAACTGTTCAGAAAAGTTCAAAATACAATAAGTTCAATGTGAATTCGGTATCCTCAGCTATTTCTCGGCTAGCTCAACACACAGAGTCCGCTAGCATTAGCATATTTTAGCCTACAAAATATGTCCCGTTTCTACACAACACTAATCACAAACTGCTCACTAGTTGACTCTTGATATACTAACCTCTTCAACTGTTAAAGGTAACCAGTATATATGCATCAAAATACATATTTACTGACCTGTGATATAGAAAAATGAGACACACGTCGAGCTTCCTTTAGCATCGAACAGGAAGATTTATTCTTCTTCGCCAGCGCCCCTAGCGGCTGTGTGCGGAATTGCATAGGACTAACTAAAACAAAGAACTTATTACAATGAGAAATTAAAGATGCAAATGGCTGTTTGTTTCAGCCATTAACAAATAGTTGAGCCATGAACAAAACTATTTCCAAGAAGAAATTGTTTTGTATAATTAAATTTAGATTTTATTATGGGACTTTCTGTTACTTTCTTGAGAAAAAAACTGTTGTCTTGCTCTCACATCGTTTAGAATTTTGCAAGGTAAATTCCTTGTTCTTTAATTGAAATTAAAAATCCAAATGAAAATCCTTACTAATCTTTAAATATCACCAATTTAGCCCCTCAATAGATACCTGCAGTACAATAAATGTTTCTCATTGTGAAACCATATGTGCCCTCAACAATAGTCCTTCAAAGGCAATTGTCTAACACAGCCAAGCAATCAATGCAACTTTCATAAGACAACATTGTCTGAAAACACAGAAAATTGTTTTGATGACAAACAAAATACAGAAAAAATCCGTGGCTACCCAGCTGGATAGATGATTATTTTTCATTATAAAGCTTTGTCTGTGTTTTCTATTTTGACAGCTATTGTCAGATGAAAAATGTCCAAAGCAAACCACACTTTAGTGGCGCTCGGTAATTATCCTTTGTTCAACAATGATAGGTACCAGTAGGTTCTTGTCTTAAGCCAAATCAAGTTTATTTGTATAGCCCATTTCAGCAAAAATGCAGTTCAATGGTCATTATATTTGATGGGTATTTGTTTGATTTTGATGATGGTATTTGGCAAAATGTGATGTTTATTTCATAATTGGTTACTGTATTATGTTTTTATGGTGTAAAGCACTTTGGACTCCTTTGTTGCTGAAATGTGCTAAACAAATAAACTTCACCTGACTTGACAAAGTGCTTTACACCATAAAAAACATAGAATATATCACACATAGAAATTGAAAAGTTGTAATCCAGACCAGAATTAAGCTATTTTCGAGTTATTGATCATCACAGACAATCCTAACCAAATTGGATTTTAGCTATGATTTAAAGAAACTCAATGTTTCTGGATTTTGCAACATAACCACAAATTCAGTATGGAACACATCACAGTTTCTAACATAATTTTAAATTTGCTGTTGACTTGGATTTTTCATCAGGTGTTAGAAACAAATCACGTAATTAATATATGGAAAGAAACCAAAACAAATAAGTTCAGAGGTGTGTAATAATGTGAAATGGCACAGCGGAAACATTTCAGTTGAGGGCCAAGATCCTGAAATAGAAAGAACCTCATTCAAGCCTCTAGGCTTGAATGAGGCTTGAATGAATGGTCAAGGTTAAACTTAACCTTGACCTCAGTACTTCATCCTGGTTGTGGCCACAACCAGGGGCTCCTTGCAAGACTTCTGACAGAGAAGTGAAATGAATTATCAGAAAAGTTATCCAAGAGCCGAGGAACACTTGTGAAGAAATTCAGAAAGATTGGGAATTATCAGGTATAATTGTTTCAAAGAAAACAAAACAAAATGTGCTCAAAGACCCTGGCCTGTATGGACACTCACTCACCACACAAGACTCAGTTTCTAAAGGAAAAACATGTAACTGTTTTCATAACTTTTTCTTCATATGTGTGTGTGTGTGTTACAAATTAGCTGATATTTCCCTTAACATAAAATTCCTGCTAATCAAAATTGTTACTGTGAATCATTAATTGTTATTATTTTTAACTGGTTGATAAAAATCCAGCGTGGTTTTGAGTTGGATTTGTTTGACACTGTTTGCTGAACTGTAACTTTCTGTTACATTCTGAAAAGCCTATTTGTGATGATACCTGTTTGCGCCAAAACATTCCCTTTAAATTTCCCACTTTAATTGCCGACAGCCGTTAGCCTTGACATGCTTTTTGAAATGCTTTCAGAAAGAGGAGCTGCAGATTTTCTGTCGCTGTATGAAACAACTTCATGGTCTTTTCAAAAGCCGAGATGTGACCTTGTCTTCAGAACATTCAGACACTCAAAATAGATCTGGAATCACCCTTTAAACCCAAAAGAAAAACTTCTTCATTCACCGGGATGACATTGGTTTTCCATTTTATGTTCCTCTGCCTTTTGTTACAGCCCTGCACAAGGCCACAGTTTCGTTCATGAGTTATTCAAAATAATTTATTTGTGAGCTCTTTGCACATGTCTGTGCAAGTCATGATGTTCCACTTTGGACTTATTTCATGAAGTTTTTTTCTTCTTACGAATTTGTTTGTTGAAAACTCTGTGTTCTATGTTGTGATTCTGATGGTTTCCGCAGCAGGAGACAATCACTGTCGATAGTCTTGTTCTTAGTGTAATAACTGTACATATACTTCTGCTTTTGAACTAATCCATGTGAGACTAATAAATGGCACAAAAGAAAGCAATAAGAGCACGAATGATGTTTCTCTCTTTCATTGACGCATCTCACTCACTTAGTTATCACCTTCTATTTTACCATTTCCTGACATACACATATACACACACTTTCTTACTGTTTTGTAACTTGTCATATAGATATTTGCCGCAGTATTATGCTCATATGCAGAAATGCAGAGGCACACTGCAGCTCATTATAAAGTGCTGAAATACCCTGGGAAAGAGCTGCAGATGTTCTATAATACGCCGCAGCTGTGAGCTGTGTAAATGGGGTGTTAAAGTATCTCGTACTTTGTAAGTTAAATAGATCTGAGGTAGATCAGAGAAAGGTAATGGTGTGTATTTAATGTTAAAAAGAGTAAATGCCCAACAACAACATGAACTTAAACACACAGCAAGAGGAAACCACTCAGTTGTCACTTAAAGGGATAGCTAGTATTTTTTGAGTGATGTTTTCTGGAAACATCATAATATAATAATACTTTTACAACTGGAAGACATGTGTCATCTTGTCATAATTGTTTAGAAAAATGTTCAGATTGTAGTACACAACCAGTTAGTCAGACTGTTTTAGCTGATTTTTTATCATTTGAATGTCTTTGAATACAGAGATATTTTGTCTGTTTGATCCTAAAATAAAATACAATCAAATTTATTTTATTTATTTATTTATTTATTTTTGGCATTAAATGGTAAAAAGGTTATTTGCTGAAGGAAACCCAACTCACTGTATATACAGCATCCTTCATCCTAGCCTAGGATGTGGTGACGGTTAACAGATAATTCTATTTATTTGTTAAATACAGAAATTCCTCATCCACAGCAAGCATGTGGTGACAGTGGAGAATAATAACTCTGGTTTATCAGTTTTAGACCTCCAGTTGAACTTGCTTCACAATGAATGCCTCAGACTGTATAAGTAGTCCTGGCATGTTTTCTTTTCACCAGTATCTTTCTGTTAGATGTTGTCATCTCCGAAGTCAGGACGTACGCTTGTTGGTTTCCAAGACGTCCAATTATTCTCATGTCCTGCCACTTTCTTTCTGCTGCTAAATAATCCATCTCTATGTAATATTCTAGGAAAAGTTGCAGCTGTGTGACAGTGTAACGAATTCTGGTTTCTTTTCTTGCAGCATTTACCCTGAGAGCAAAATCTGTCTTTGGCCGCTCTGCACCAAATGTGGGTGAGCATTTGAACTAGACCCCATAAAGGAATCTGGACGTGGATCTTTTTTTTTCTCTGGTCTGTTACCAGCATGGACCTGGATTATGGATCTAGGCCAGAGGTGAACCACACCTGCTTTAAAAGTACTTCATTTTGGTCGCAGTGTGACACTTTTCAATATTTGTCACTTTGCCAACTTTTAGTATGAAAGCTGTTCCCTTTTTTATGCATGAGGTCCAGGGTAACCATGACATTTCCATAACAGGCCCAAACAGCGTAGCATTAAAAATCCTGTTTTAACTAAACTTCCTAAGAAATAGAAATTAGGTCATTCATCAGATGTAAATCATATTCATCATCATAATCAACATCAATTAAAGGTTTAATTATGTTTTGTTTGAAAAAATCCACGAAGCCTCTGAGTTTTACTCAGTTTGACTTATTGAAATTTTAAATATTTTCAATGATATTATAAATTATTATAGTTAGTTTTTACTTTTCATCGGATGATAAGAAACATGCTGTAATTCTGTTTTTATTTTTATGAAAACAAAATCTGCAGCTGAAACTTAATAAAGCCTCTTTAAGTATAATTTCTATCACTCCTTGCATCCTGTTGTACTTTGATTTTAGAAGTTGTACTTCTTAGTTACAACATGTAACTAAGAAGTGTGGAGAGACATGCAGGTGCCATGGTAGAAGACATTAGAGGTGATTCTGTCAGAAGTTAAGCTGCAGTGGATAATGAAAGGGTCGAAGGCTCCTGGAGAAAGGACAGCTGAGTTTATGATTCAGTGTTAACCATTGCTATCTGGGAAAATTGTTTAAATTACCCACTTAACTTCAATGTGAACCGAGTCAGTAGGGAACACACCCCCACCATTAGCCTTCATTTAACAAATTACAGCCTGGCTCATTGCTCCAATATATTAATTTAAGTCTCTGAGCAGAGGCAGGGATTTGTTTGTGAAGACAGCAGAGCAACCATGTACCACAAGATGGGGATGCTACTAAGCTGAAGTCGTTAATAATACAAAATGTCTGTCAGGCTGTGGCTGAATGAATACATCCAAATGTGTTCACTTAGCTGATGCATTTCAGATGCCAATTCGCCACCTCACAGCAAGATTTCTGCTGCCACGTTCAGTTCTACCTCCAAGTGCAATAAACCAATTAGGGCGGTCCAATTAAAACTCAATTCCAGCTGAGACCAGCAGGCCTTGTGCCTAATAGTTATTTTGTAATTAGCTCCAGAGAGATAGGCCTCAGGGATGCACTTCTCCGGATTGTTACTTGCACATATTCCTACATATTTCATCATTTGCTCCAGGCATATGCTGTTGCACCTCAAAAAGGTATTGATCTGGATACAACAGTTCTGAACAAACACCAGCTTTTTTTTGCAGCGTCACTGTGGAAATACTGCCCTGGTGTCAGAGCTGTAAAACTGTAATTGGCTGTCTAATACACACCCAGCCGCTTATGAGAGTTGGGAATGTCTGCATTCACTTTACTTTGGCATGCGGACAGAAAAATGCATTTCTTCATTTGTTGTCCTACTACATTAAAGGCTCAGATATCAAAGAAATTGATGGCATGCACCCTCAAAGGTGCATTCCTTGTGTTTCAGAAAAGATGCTTCTCATTTGTTGCACTGTATGTCTCTTGGCCACACTTGCGACGCCACACACCCATGATTTGCTAAACAGAAGCAATCAAATGGAGACAAAAACGACCACTTCACCCTTCACATTACGTGTGAAGAGCGTAGATCTAATGTTTATTTGCCATTGGCTGCACTACATTTTCATTTAGAAATTATCTCAAGGCCATAGCCACAGTTTTCCTCTCATAGTTAGCTGCAACCTCTTACAGGGGTCAGGGTTGGAATAAACAAGCATAATAATTGAGATAATGCAAGCTAGATACAGGCAACAGCAAACACGACACAGATCACTCCGGCTGGGCGTAGAATTGCTGTGAGGATTCATCCTGCTGCAGTACGCAAAACATGATGAGTTAATATTTATCGATGGTTGTCTCAGTAATGCAATTGCTTTTTATTGCTCTGTATGGACTAGGACTAATGAAACATGTGAACAGTCCACCCACATGAGAGAGAAGCGATAGGAATAACCAAAAGTTTGGCAAAGGTCAGAGAGAAGTTTGTGATGATGGAGGGCATCTTCTGAACAACACTGAATCTGGATTCACCACAATTCATGTCATAGTGGAGTAAAGTTCTTTTTAAAAAGGAGTGAATGCATTTTTAGTGTTTTATTATTTAGAAATAAAAATGCTGTTTTTTTGCATTTGCATCCGTGTTCTTTATCAATCCAATTGGAAATGACAGCAAATTTACTCACAAATCAAGCGTCTCTTGTTATCCATCCTCTGTTCTTGCTTTCACGCATTGTCTCGATGTGTGTTGTGTGTTTGGGAGTTTAATTAGTTCTGCCACACACACAGTCTTCGTGGTCACCAAGGTCTGCACTGCATTTGGTTGAACCTTGTTCATCTCGGTGTCTTCTTCCATGCAGATGATAACTGGGAAGCATGATTAACATCTGTTCATGCTTGTTTCGAGCTATGTCACCACAATATGCAATTACTTTTGAGGGGAAGTGCTCTTTAGACTGAGTAGGAGCAAAACCATTTGTATGCACAATAACACCAAATGTAATCACTTTTATCTGAATGAAAGATATTTTTTTACAGATTACATTGTGTCAAAGCTTTGAAAATCAATCTTTGCAAGAATATTTGCTCTGCTTTTGTAATCCAACCTTTACTGCCTCACAATAATTTTAATATATTTTGTATATCTGATGCTACTGTCACACCTGACTTGTGTTAATGAATTCTGAAGCTTTCGGCAATGAATTGTTTGTGCTTAATTTGTGTGTCTGCAGTGCTTGCTAAATGTAACCTCCAGTTCATGAATAAACCTTTTTTATTTATTGTTCTGTTGTGAATTTTCTTTGGCATTTAATAGTTATTAAAACCCCAAAAAAGTAGGTATTTTGATTTTATGCTATACATTTAGATTAGAAGTAAAATACATGTGCTAAAGTTACACATTACATTTATTTGGCAGAGTTTCCATCATGTTACATGGATGCTGTTACATACATATAGGAGCCTATTGTGTTGCCTCATAAACATTTCTAACATCGAAGAGATGTAAGCTAACATACAGAATAAGTTCTCAAAATGAATGTTTCTATTTAAAGTGGACTATTGTAAAGATTTACAGATTACAGCTCATCTTTTCCGATGCCACTGCATATATGCTTGAATCTCTTTGAAATGAAAGAGGGATGAGAAGGCAGATGAGGTGTGGTAGGTTTCTTTGATTTCTCAGGGGGACGACACACGAGACACAACCTTCAGGCTCGGGAAGTTGAGCTTGAGAAAGTCTTGACAGCAGAACCCTGGGCTACTCAGAATGGTGAATCCTTTGCCACATCGCCTTGAGACAAACAGGAGCATGAGGGCCGATAGGGGAATGCAAAGAGATAAAAAAGAGACATGGAAAAGAGTTGGTGAGGCTGCTTAAAAGGAACTCGGAAAAGGGAAGAACGAAGGGAGAGAGGGGACTGTGTTCTGCTGCCATCTGGCCCATTCACTGATCCAGAACGCTGACACTGGCAGCTGAAGAGGGGGAGGAAGGGAAGGAAGAGAGGGCAAAGGAGTCCTCAGTTCAGTGTCTGAAGAGAGAAGTCTGTTTGTTTTACTATCATCTTACTCACTGTTGTACCAGAACATGCACAAGGACCTGCACAAAAGACATGTGTAGTTCCTTATAATAATAACTGGAGCTTTTTCCTAATCTCAACCGAGGCTGCAGAAACACAACCAGGGATAGACTTCTGCAGAAAGATAAGTTACCGACCGACCCATCTTCACATTCATCTTCACAAAACACCTCAAACTGTAAAACAATCATACTCTGTGTCTTTATAGATACAGTTTATATATATATGTATGTATAGAGAAAGAGAGAGAGAGTCATTCAGAGAGTCATTCAAGTCATTCAGTGCTAAGCCTTTGCTTTATACACTGTTGAGGTTTGTCCACGTATTCTCATTCAGGATAAAACGGTGGCATATCTTCCACAAACAGATGGCATGTGTGCACCTGCATGAATGAGCAAATACACAGCCCACACAAGGACACACAGTAAAGAGAGGGCAAGAAGACACAGGTGCTGTGGTGATCCAAAGTCAATCTGTACACAGTCAAGTGCCATAAATAGGGTAAAAAGAAATAAAATTGTGTGTCAAGGAAAACTGATTAACCTTAGTCTCTTATGTTTACCCTGAACATAGATAACAGAAAATAGCAGTGTTAATATTAAATTATTCTACAAAGCGTAAACACTGAAAATAATTACAGCCAGAAAAGCCATTCAGCTGTGATCAAAATACATTCAACTTCTAAACAAGAATAATATCATGATTAATCACAGAAATATTTCCCGATCGAGTAGGATGAGCAGATATGTGAACGGTTGCTTTTTGATTGCAATATTTGTTTTTATTGTCATACTTCCAGCGTGAGTTTCGGTTAATGCAGATCCCAGTGTGATGACTGGATCTGGTTCTGTTTTCATTTAAATAATGATGACTAAATAATGTAACTCTCTACACTCTCATTTACGAAGTCCCATCTAAACCAAACGGTTTTCTACAGACATCTGTAAACATCTGTAAATTCAAGTATTTGACTGTTCCTCTTTTAAAAAATACCTTCAGCAAAGTGCGACCATCACCATCCGTCATAGTTACGGGTATTTTCAGATTTGAAAGCCTCCTATTGATTCTTATTTCCTTGTCACTGGAACCAAACAGTTTAAATCTTTTGAAAACAATCACATTTTTAATTAGTTTTCTTTTTGTTTTAAAAAATATAGTAAAAAAAGATAATGCTATAATAAATTGCATCCCTAGGCATAGAATGAAACAGCTGATGTTTCTGAATGTTACACTGCTCATAAGGTTTCTTAGTCCAACTATCATCCTTCAAGTCAGCTACATGTCAAAAAAAGCTGGGTTCTGCTAATTTCTGCATGTTCATTAAAAGTTTGTGGCTCAGAAATGACTCATGGAACCCCAAGGGGAAAAAAATATTTTTTCTGTTTTCATAAAAACCTTTTGGGCTAAGCTAAAGGAAAGCATATTTTTTAAATTGTAACAACTTGTACTTCAGTCAAAGTAAAAGCAGCAACTGGGATGATGCAGTTTGTCCCCAAGCTCATATTAACGTATTTTATGCAGGCTGAACTTGATGTAAATGGACCAGCTGTGTCTGCAATTTTGGCCTTGCAAAACACAAAGTTGCTTAAAAAGCAAAGTTTGCAATCAATAATCAATCTAGATCTTTACAGATTAGTAATGATGAAACTCACATGGTTAAATGTTACACTATTTCTACACTAAAGCAGTTTTGGAGAAGAAAAGCTAACTACCTACAAAATGTGTTCATTAAAGCATCCTGTATTTTATTGCTCTGTTTTGGATAATGACTGCACCACTACATCCAAGTTACTCACATAACCCCTAGGCTGTGACATGCTGCTGTACTAGTCTGTCACCATCACTGCTCTGCTTCTTCTATTTTTTGTCTCCTGCCCATGTGGGATCTGTCTCTCTTTGTGCATGCAGGCTGGAGATACTCAGCCATGTTCACCAACCCTAAAGGAGAAGGAAGGCTGTCCCAAAATCACTGATGCAGATTAATCTCCCCTCTCTCACTATGTCCACCTGCTCTTCCCTTTGCACTTTTTTCTTATACTATTATGAATTATGGTTGAAGAATAGTGAGGTAGGAAGCACAGGACCCAGGTTATGATAATTTAATGAAGATTGTACACAAATATCCAAAATCCAGGCAGCACAAAGTATGCAAAGCTAGGACAAATCTCTGGTAGCATCTGGTAGAAAATGAACAACCGATGACCGACTAGACAGCAGACAGGACGACAAGACGCCAACATGAGGGCCTGAACAAGAACAAGGAACAAAGGAGGGTTTAAAAACTTAAATCCTCACAGTACCCCCCTCCTCAAGGGCGGCTCCAAGATGCCTAAACAGTCCAAAACAAAAACACAAGGTTGGGCAGAGGGGCCCTGGATGGGGGGCCAGAGTCCATGGAAAAAAGACAAAATAAGCTTAATCCCAACAAAAAAACCCACCATGGTCAGGGCGACACCTGATGTGAACAGTCCAGAAGGCGGTGACTCAGGAGGCGGGCCCATGGAGGCGGGTTTGCCGGGAAGCATCGGTGCAGGAGCTCGGTTCTTGGGACAGTTAAACAGTCCTATTTGTTCCTATTCTTCTAATCTCTTGTGGTGGTTGTAGTGCTGAAATCAGTTTGATCCACATCTTGATTCCATTGCCCTTTTTTTTTATTTCCTCTCAGATTAAAGTAGGCATTCAAATTCAGAACTATACCACACATTGTCTTCCAGGATTCAGAAAGACTTGCAAAGTCTTGATCAAATTCTCTTTTTTCATCTTGATTTGGTAAGTGTTCTTCATGTTTCTGGTTCCTGACTGAGTCCTTATCAAGAAACACTTGCTGAGATTTTAAAGTGATTTTGCTTAACCCCTCCTGGAGTCACTGTACGTGTACAAAGGGAAACTGTCTTTGGAGTTGATTAAATAGGTTCTTCCTGGGAATGACAACATCTCAATTACAACAAGAGAAATAGGAAGTCTGTTAGATTTGGCTAATCATCAAGAACCTCCTAAATAAATGTGTTACATAAATCAACAAGAAGAAAATACTTTTCTCTATTGAAGAGTTGAAAGCACTGAAAGCGTCTCATTCTGTCTTCTCAGCAGGGTCTTCCCTCTGCTTACTCTTCAGGACTCAGTTCTGAACACTTTTCATGTGCTGTAATTGGCTTGATGCACCAACACCATTTGCATCCTTGTAGAGTTTTACTAATTGTCATTTTTTTCATTAAATTGTTCACTTGTGAGCTATCGCTCATTTTGTTCTTAGATAAAAGTTGCAACTTACCTTAGCTGCTCTTTGGTCAGACATGATTCATAAACACTTTCTCCCTGGCAGCAAGGACTCTGAATGAGCATGAAACCGTATAAAAAAAAGAAATAAACATAGAAAATGACTGGGATGTTTCTCTGAATTCAAAACCAAGGCAGAAAGTGATAGCGGGGAAACAGAGCAGTCTTGTCCTTCTCCTGAACCTGAGACACAACTTTTCATCTCCTTTCTTTACCACTCCTTTCTTTTGGTCTGATTTCATTGCCCAGACCGAAATGAAAAACTCTGCTGTTGTCACTCTCATGTCATGAGAGTGAAAGGAGCTGCCTTAAAATGGGTGTGTCTCCATTTCTCTCAAACATTATAAGAGTTATGAAGTAACAAGTCTGAGGTCAGTGCTCTATGAGAAACTGCAAAAGGTTCTGCTCTGTGTTGAGAGTCGGAAAAGTGTATGTGGTTAATCAGGTATGGAATTTAACTTTGGTAAACAGGAAAAAAGGGTTAAAAGAAATTGAGAAAGGTTGTTTCCAGGAACCATTGCAGTTTTGCCAGTGGAGCCTCTTTTTAAAGGGTTTGGCAATAAGTGACACCAGATTATTGGAAAATTGTCTGTTCATATTCATATTTAAATTGATAGTTTGGTCAAAAAGGTTTTGGAGTGCCCAGGAGTGCCAGAGCAGAACCACCAGCAGGCGTTAATGAACTGAAAGAAACACCTTTGTATAATCTCTAAAAATTGACAGGCCTGATCCTGTTTGGGCAGAAGTTGGACAGTTTTCACTAAGCGCTTGGTCAAAGGCTGTTATTCAGTGTTTGACCCAGTTTTTTTTAGTTTGTTTGATCCAGTTTGTTGAGTTAGAGGAGAGACCAGAAAGAGTCTTCATTATTCACAGACTGCGCTATTTATAACAACAACCTGATTAGACATCAAAGAACCTTTTACACAGAATTATGTATTATTGAGCTGTCCAGTAATGTTAATGTCAATTGGTTGTGTTCATCACCTAACCTAACATAACATTATCCTTCTAACTATTATGTAGTTAACAGAATCTGACACTAGATTTCCTAAAATCAGCTTTGAGCAAAGAAGACAATATAGACAGATGACAATTAATGTCATGTTTTATACAATGTTTATCCAGTTTTATTTGCTTAAAATTGAGTTTTATTTGACATTATGAGATGGCCTTGTCTTTACATTAAGCTCCCTCATTCACACTACAGCCTTTTGGTTTTTGCATTTCCTTCCTCCACATAAACCAGACCCCTGCTGTGCTGTGTTAAATATATTTTTGTCTTACCCATTTCATTTTAACACAGTTCAGAAAGTCCAAAGGAAAGAAAAAAGTTCAAAAATGTTTATGCCTCACTCAAACTCAACCATGGACATTGCAGCAACATCTACTCAATTCTGTGTCTGGAAGATCATTCACCTGCTTTATACATTTATTAACTTAACTTTCTGGCTTTGAGTTTGGCCTTCAGAAGGTGACCAGAATACAAATGTGTGCAGGTGAAGCTGAGTATTTCGACCTCATTTGTCATTACTGCAGCAGCGGTCAATCAGTTAAGGAGTGACATCACCAGCAAACCTGTCCAATATTAACGACACAGACATTATGCGGGGCACACAGAAGCTAATCAGCTGTGTTTTTCACCCGGCCTGTCTAATGAAAACACTAGGTCTAGTTGTCTGAGTACATGGCCTCTCAAAGTGGTAGTCAGTTATTTCTGCATGCTCTCAATTTGACTTAATTCAAAAGTCTTTGTTGGGGAGATGAGTGGTGCCCTGAAACCCATTGCCCTTCTACCACATCATTTGGCTCGCCACCAATCACATAAATTGCTCAGCAAAAAGTTTCATTTTGTCCTTGTGAAGTTAATCAACTCATTGGTGCACCCATAACCTGGGAAACAGCCCATTCATTGTCTCTGAAGGGAAGATTTTTCTTTCCATGGCCTCCATGGCAAATAGGCAGATTTTCACATTAGTTTCCTCGTCCTTTAGTAGATGGCAGGCTTTGTTGTGCTGAGGGTGGGAGCAAAGAGTGATTGAATAGCCGCTCAGGGAGGAGGCAATCTCACAATGCGAGTGTCTAAACACAGTGCAAAGCAAGATGGGTGAAACAGAAAAAGTGTCAGTAGGTTCCAGATATAGCCTGATCATTTTTGTGCTTAACAGTTGAGCAAGTTATATGGAGCAATGAATCTGATTTAAAAAAGACACATTTAATTATTGCACTCAATTTATTGGAAAAGCTTTGTGATGAGGCCCAAATTCTTTCACTGCAGCAGTATAACTGTATTTTGAAAATATTAGAAAACTTCAGTTCAAATCAAAAACCCTCACAGATTTAGGTTTAAAAGGGTGTATTTTATAGCAAAATCAAGAAACAATGTCACCGTAAGTTATGAAAATATTGCACATATGAACAATAACTTAAAACTGGTCTCTTTTTCTTCAAGAAGCTCCTTCCCAACACACTCCCATCAACACAAAGCATGATGCCTGTTTACAATTATTCTTATGAATGTTGTAATGAGATGTAGTTTGTTTAATTCCACTATTTGTTTGCACATTTCTGTTGCCACTAGTCTGGAGGAGCTGTGTGGGGGGTGGTGCTCAGTGGGGCAGGACCTCAGTTGGGGACTGAAGCTCCAAGGTGGGGCTTTGGGTAAATATGCAGCATTTTGTCTGAGCAATGATTAGGCTCCAAATGGCTGTCACATGGATTCTAGAATTTCTCAAATATGTATGAAAGAATCAGAGCAACACATTAGGTATGTTTCTGATTGGGGAATAACATTAAGTAAATCCAAACAAAGTAGATTTTACATAACCTCCATGTTCAGCTCAGGAAAGTCTGGTGCTCTACATAATATTCTGGTGTCTCCATTTTGGAAAGTGTCTGTTAAACTAGCAAACAATGTAAAAGTTGGGGTTTTTTTTTCACTTTTCTGCCAACCAAGTTAAGATGTAAACTGTAAATCAGAAATGAAAAGTGTAGCTTTAATACACCATACAGCTTCACTGACTGCAAACTGGTCACGGAAAGTTCTGATCTCAGATGCATATTTTACAGACTTTTGAGTAAAGAGATATAAAAACTGAATGCCTGCATGACCCTGGGAACAAAAAAAAAAAAAAAATAGGAGAGCGGTTTATTATATAGCACCTCTGGTTAGATCTGTGTGGAAAAACAGGGTAGTGAGGTGGAATGAGCTACACAAAGGCCGGGGTGTAGCACGGCTGGTTGATGGGTTATAGAGCGAAGTAAAAGGCCTCGAGACTCAGGCTGAATGACCAAAGCTGACAGGTGATGGGAGCAAAGTTAGTAAGAGCAGCTACACAAGGAGTAACTGTCAGCAAAGTGAACCCTAATGCAGTAAAAGATAGGAAGATCTGCCACAGAATGTCTTGCGAGCTGCAGCAGACATCCAGCAGGAAAGAAGCAGATGAACCACAGGTGCTTGCCTGACTGAAGTGGAGCCAGAGGGGAGATGGGAGTGCCAGGCCTCCAAACATATGCAGCCAAGACAGATAGGGGACCAAAGAAGGAGCATGAAAAACAGAAAATATGAAACACTGTGACAACAAGAAGTTACTGCCGTGGCCAAGACACTATGCCAGATTTCATTTCATTTTATTATTTCATGGAGGTTTCAAGGATTGGGAGTGACCAAAGGAAGCCTTTAATGATTCAAGTCTAACAAAGGGTATATTTTAGGTCATGTGAAAAGGAAAAGGAATGTTATAAAAAGTAAAAATCAATGTACACAGTCTTTTAAGAAACAGTTTGTTGACTTCTTTCTTCATTTAGAGTTGATTTTAAAAAGTAAAAAAGAACAAAAACATAGCTAAGTAACTGGATTTTGTGACTTGTTATAAAGTTTGAAGCAAACGTTCTTGATTTGTTGCTCTTTTGTTTTGACACAGTAGAGCAATTATAGGTGTTGTCATGCTGGTTGAGGACAAGCGGTTACAAATATCACAAGTATCCACCAGTTAGAAAATGGTCATTTTGGTGGCATTTCTTAATAGAAAAACAGTGAAAGACAAATAATTTGTATAAACAGTGGGAATAGTGCAACTAAGCAACAATTAAAAATACTGAATTAATTAAATGGTGGCAGTAGGTATAATTTTTCGAACACATTCAATATGATGCTTCGCAAAAATATTGTTCAGCTGTAATTAGCTAACAAAAAAAACATGAGATTTTTACAGTCAATATGTTGGTCATCAAATGCTTAGAGAAGCTGTAAACCATACAATCTCAAATTAATCGCAAACACAGTAGCTAGTATGAGGACCTCATACTATGAGGTTTTCGTTTTTGTTTACAGTGCAATTAGCTCCATAAACATGAATGGTGCAGTTAGGACATTTGCTTTCGATATGTTAGGAATGCGTCAGTTATTTCCATATACATCCAAGAACACAAAACTTTCAAGCCAGACCTTTTTTGACTGATGGCTGTTTTTATCCTTTGACTTCTCACTATATCAGATTTTAGCCAGCAACAAGCAAACTGTTTGTGTGGTAACCCCTTAATAAGGTTAAACGTAAAATGTTGCATAGAAGTAAAAGCTGAGAGTTTTCTCCCCCCTCTGGCTTTCTCTATTTCTATGTCCTGTACGAGTTGAGAATGTTGCACCTTTTATTTCAAATAAACCTTCCATTTTGAAAGGAATGAATTGCAAGTGACACAAGTAATATCACCTCTGGCTCCTGTTTAGATGAATAGGAACATGGTGTGCAGTTGTTGTTTCCTTTGCCCTCAACTCAGAAGCTTGTTTTTCTTTGCAAAGCTTTTTAGTGTAAAAAACATGATTCTTTTTATCAAATATCGAGCTGCCACACAACTTAAACTCATACAGATCGCACCTTGATCGCACTAAGATGTATGTCTCCAAGACCGGAAGAAACAACAAAATGCCTTCATCTGTAGCTTAGGTATTTCAGATTGTGTGGAACCTTGTTATGTCCAGAGCCAATACAGTCATATCAAGGTTTATGTCATAGGTTATATCTCAAAAATGTTGCTTCAGTCACAGATTACCTTTGCGATTGATATAGTTAAAACCAATGTAGAACTTAACAAGTAACTACAAGGAATTAGACCAATAAAACTTTTACATGTCGAAAATATAAAATGTCATAGTCAATCTTCCCATTGGTCTTGATGGAATATAACTTAAATTAATAGATATTTTTTTAGAAACAAGACCTTTTTAAAAGAAACATAAAAAATTATGGCTCTTCCGTATCTGAGTAATTATAGTGTCACACAATGTGTTCTAATAAATACTCTGTAACAGGAACATGTTGGACAAATAAATTCCGGCAAGACAGAGAAATGATAGTTAGTCAAAGAATCAGTGCAGGCAAAGTAAACAGATGTTGATTTTGTCTCACTAAAACAGGTTAAAGGACACGTCATCAAACTTACCCCAGTCCTCCGCAGTCCAACCCCATTGCTTTCTGCAGAATCTAGATCTGTCACTGATGTTTTTTTTCTTGTTTTGTCATTTCTCTTGACACCAAGTCACCACAGAGATCCCAACCAACTCACAATGCATCGAGGAACACTCACAGCTGGCTGGTGCAATTCCTGAGCCAACTCTGCACCAGTGGAGACCCAGGAATAATGAATCACTGATTCCTTATTAGGACAGAGTCCTGGCAGTAGTTGGACAACATCGAACAACCTGAAAATGTCTTCATAGCAGTTAGATTGTTCTCCTTTAAATTCCTGATGCTTTTATAAATAGATAATTTCAGTGCAATCTTACGGCCAAAGCAAAGATGGCATGTTTTGTTGAAGGTAAGCAGGGTTAAAAATAAACAAATAAAATAAAAAAAAGATTGATTTCAAGCATCTCAGTCATTTAGTTTTCATGGACTGTTAACTGTCTACCACTAAAATAACAGGGATTAACTAACATTCAAGAACAGATGAAAAGCAAAGTCAGTCACTTCTTTGAGCTTGAAACCCATTTACAAACCTGGATCAAGCCATAGTGAGAGCTAATATCCACAGTGGTGAAGGACAGTGCAAATGTTTTTTTTTTTTGTGGAATTGAAATACTTTTTGTAATTTTCCATTAGCATCCTAGACTGAATAAAAGATACCACTGTCTGAAGCTGAAGCAGTAATAGCGTCAGTCTTAAAACGTTTGGCCATGGCAGCAGATCAGATACAATGACTAGTGGGAGCAGCAGTGCATCCTTCCCCACTAATAGGAAATAAGTAAGATGCACTATTCAGAAAAGTGACACATCTGTACTGTGTATATAAATACAAAGAAATATGTGGTAGCCCGTTAAGGCAAACAGTTCCGATGAGTAAACTCTGTCCTTTAGTGCTTTGACCAACCAAAATTAGCTCATGTTAGTTTTGTACAAATATTGATAGACCTGGACTGTTCAAAGAATGTTCTGCGTCCATGTAGAACATTCAGTCCATGTTTAAATGCCAGTGATGACAAATCAATACTTTTTGAAAAGAACCACTTCAGTTTCTTGAACAAACAAGTTTGAACCGATTTAATAATGTAAACCTTCAGCACGTCATCCTCATCATTCACTTTGCCTCTGTTAGTTTTCTTACTGATGCGCTACTAAGGCATTGTGCTGCTTCTCTTCTTAATGGGCACATTCTGGTGAATCACAGTTCCAGGGATGGGACTGTATGTTGTTAAGACTAATATATCTACACCGGTGGAGCACGGATGTGCCAACACACGGAGCAGAAAATCAGCCAACACAAAGCAATCAGGCTTTACTTTTTTTTTTTTTAGGGCTAAGAAAGGAGATGCTTACCCTCACAGACTAGAAGTGAATGTGACCGAGTCTGTACAGCATCTGATCAAAAACGTGAAGATTTGTTGCTTATGATCTGAAAACACGCCCAGTGGTCATCCAATGTTTTGCATCACCTAAGTTTCTATTTCCTTGGAGATGGGAGTGAGAAGATGGTTCAGTTTCTGTATCTGTTACAAACACAAAGGCCTTGGTGAGAAAGTATGAGAATGTAATATGTGTAAAAGCATGTGGATGTACTTCAACTTGATAACTGTCTCAGCAATGTCTCCCAAGTTAAAGTTTCTTATCATGACTGAAACATTATAATCACATTTTAGTACAATAAATGATTCAACAACTTCAAGCTGTTGTAGATGAGCCAACAAGTGAAGAAGAAAACCAACAGAGAAGATACAGTGTAGAAAGTATAAGACACAGACGTAGGAATCAGGGTTGTTTTATTGAAATGGTGTCTTGAAATAGTTCTCATACTGCTTGAACGATATACCGCTTGTTTTTTCACATCACAGGTAAATCTTCAACGTATTTTATGCAACATAAAGTAGTGTGAGTGTGACGTAGAAGGAAGATAGGTTGAATCTTTTTTAATACAAACAAAAATCTTAGAAAGTTTATCCATTTTATTCAGTTCTTTTTAAATAGGATACATCCAGATGAAACCAATTGCCTTCAGAAGTCATTTATTTGGTAACAAGGTCTGCAATAATGTGAAGTAAAAAAAAACATCATGCTGAAGCAAAGAAGAGGCCCATGCAGCTCTGGAGGAGCTGCACAGATCCACAGCTCAGGTGCGAGAATCTGTTGACGGGACAACTATGAGCCATCCTCCTTACAATTCTGGTCTTTATGTGGGAGTAGTGAGAAGGACACCATCTGTTGAAAGAAAGCCACGTGAATCTTAAGAGAGAGTAAGAGAGACAAAACAGAGACAGTGCTTTTGTCAGATGACACGCAAATAAATTTTTCAGCAACTTTGTCCTACATGCAAAGCCCTGTCTGTGACAGAACTGTTCTCATCACATTGAACACGCCACCTCACAGAGAAACCTAGTGACAGTAACATTATGTGAGGATGTTTTGGAATTGGAAGAAACGTCAGTGTCCAGATATCTAAGCAGATAAACAAGGCAAATAACTTGTAGTTATGATTTTATCAAAATGTAGTTCTACAAAGTTTTTATTCAGGGGCTTAGGCATAACACAATCTTCATGCTTTTCATCATGCAGCTCATTACTGCTGTTGGTTTATCACATGCATTTATAATGAAATAATTCAGATGTTGTGCTTGTTCGGTGGGTGCCAATATTTTTAGAACACGCTGTTGATTATTTTTCTATGCAGCACTGTTTGGAGTCATCATCTATAGCACAAATAAAACTCATGGTTGCCGATCAAAAACCCCAAAATAAATATTGTCGGTCTGTGCTGTGGTGCACTACAATCAACACCAAAAATCTTGGCTGACAAATATGACTTTTTATTATGTTTTGTTCAGAGGGAGATAAGCAAAGGGTCAACAATGGACACTTTGTTTCCCTTTGCCTCCTCTCTAGCATGCATATGTAACCCTTCGAGCTCTGGGAATTGTTTTTAGGGCTTACAGTTCAAAATGTGACACTGAAAAACTGTTACTCTCCCCTTCACCCCCTTTTACCTCTGTTACCTGCCGGGAACAGCAGTAGTTTCAGAAAATGCTTCAGTAGCAAGAGGAAAAAAAACACACAACGTCATGCAGCTGCCGTCTTTTAACACTAACTCCCCTTCTGTGTAATCTCAAAGTCTGAGGCAGAGAATACAAAGCTGCATGTCAGTCACTCTGAAAACACAAAATTATGTGTTTGATCCGTTTTTGTCATGAGATCCATGGTGAGATTTGCATCAGAACAACACAAGGCACAAATGCATTTTTTTTATAATTCATTGGTGACTGGTTAAATATTTATCAACTACACACACAGTCTCTGTTTGCTTTCCTGACCAAGACGTTGGCGATGGAGACAAACAGAAGACAGATGAGAACAACAAAGCATTTTATTTGTGGTTTGTTTTCACTGTTTCCCTCATAAACTAGCTTAATACTTTGCAAGAAAAAATTGTACCACAGACTAAAACCCCTTTCTGATGTTTCCAACAGCATCAGAATAATGTTGAGATTATTTTTCTTAGCGGCAAATTAAGTAATCAGGAGCTAATTTCTATCCTCAACCAGAGGTCACTTCTCTGAGTGGGTGAATAGACAGCAGCTTCCACCAGTGGAATCCAAATGATTAGTAGACAAATTAATCATTCTTAAAGTAGGCAGCGATAAACAAAACAAGTGATCACAAGTCTTAACAGCTCTTCTCTGGAGGTCGTTTCTCTTGTGTGATCTGTGAAAAAAAACAGCAAATGCACCATCTATTTATTTAAGCTTTTATTAGAGGCATTTTAAGGGATTTCTTGTTATCAGTGATAATTTCCTGCCTGTTTCAGATGGATGCCTTGAGCAGTGGGAGCCTAACAGCTTGTGAGACAAAGGCTATATTAGTATATTCTATTGTATGAATAGGGTCTGAATATGCAATGCTTTAACAGTGGATATTAAATGTGTTGCACTTTTTCAGGCAGTGTCTACTGAGAGTCACAGTTTGTCATCCAAGCAGTATCTGTATTTCTAATACAAATTAATTGTGATTATACAAATACAAATTAATACAAATTAATTGTGCTACCGTAAGCTTTTACAGAAACCAACTTAGTGTTATGAAAAAAATATTTACTTCCTTAAAAGATTATTCTTCTATTTCTGCATGCCTAAAAGGTCAGATCAAAACTCATTTCAATGTCAGACTAACAAGTAAGAGAAAAATGATTTCCTTCTTCAGTGACGGTACAATATTTTTTCCAAATGGAGTGAACCTTGTGTTGGAGTGACTAATCAAAGCTGTCCTCTCTAACTCTTCTCTGTTTCCTCTATGCTTCTCCTGCCTTGCCTTCATCTTACAAACTTCTGGTCTCTGGACATCAACCTTGCGTCCCCATTTTTTTGATAGTAGCTTTATTACTGACAGATTTTCTTAAGTCTTACTAAGTATTTAGATAAATTAAATGGAGGAAATAGAAAAAAGATGCCACAAATAATCACATGTTTGAATATCATATAAGCTGACAGCAATGATCTAATGACAATGTACATGTCTGCTACTATGTCACTATATTACACAGATAAAAAAATACATATTTGAGATGTTCAATCAAAATAAGTTTAGGTTTTAACCAATGTGAGGTTTTTATCTCACTTTTACAAAAGTACATGATCACATGTCATATTTGCTCCACAATAGTTAAGCAAACTATTAATAAATTCAAACAACCCCACAAAAAAACTCAGAGCTAAACACTTCAACTAAAGGTCTTTAAATTCTAAAGAGTGAGATGAGAAGTGAGATTTATATTTCTTAGTTTACTTCAAAGGCATTTTTTTATTGTAAAACAGCATTACACCTCACAGAATATTAAGAATCCAGGTCAAATTTACAAGCACAGCTAATTATGTTATCACCACCCCGTGTAACTGCTTTGGTTTCTCTGCTGCGCTTTCCTGGGTCGATGTTATCATCAGTCAGAAAACAACCAGGGTTGGTCCTGTAGTTCTGTCGCTGTGCTGCCTTTGATAAACATTCTCTTGCTGCAGACCCGCTCCACTGCACACCCAACTCTGCTACAGACATCCTGTCTGCCTTTCCTCCTGGTTGCCTGTCACAGTTCAACAAAGTCTTCTGGAGAATTGCTGCCTGGATTTTCCTCAAAGTCAAAGTTGGAATTCTGCCTCTGACAAGTCTGTGAATAAATCCTCATTAACCTTCTCCCCTGTCCAGTTGTCTGCTTTCGGGTTGACTTTCGGGTGACTTTGTGACAGCTTTATGCCTCTCAGTTGAGTCAGCTTTGTTGCAAGAAAGTTGTGTATGTTTCACAGTTTGGGATTTTGCAAGCATTTTCTAAACTCTCAACATTGTGGAGCTCAGATGTTGGGCGCCAGGAATTTATTTCTTCCTTCAAACTTTTCAAAATGACTGGTTTTTGTTAGACATGGGATCATTAAAGAGGGTTTAGAGTTTTATATTATGTTTTCTCATCAAAATCATATTTGGAGTTTTGCTTTGATTCTGTCATGCACTCATTATTTTTTCTAATAAGTTGAAACTCTAGCAAATAATCAAACAGCATCATTTTATCTAAACCAATACCTTTCCTTCTGAGAGGACGGAAAAGAGAGTCAACAGCTCAAGCACTTGATTTTTACATTCAACAATGTCCCACTACTACAAGATTACTCTATTATATTGATGCATTTGGTTGTATTAGGTTAGTGTTTGACTTGTTCAGGTTTATTTACCTTTATCATACCTAGTGTGCTAATCTTTAGTTTGTTAGATTAATAGAATTCCTCCTGTTAAAAGTCATTTAAACAAACAGACTGATGTATGTGTGGAAATGTCACACAGAGAGGAACAAATTAACCTGCTAAGCAAACTTGATCTAGGCTTTGTTTAACTTCTCCTCTCAAAGGCAGTGCAAGCACATTTTAACACATTTCATTTTTACACATTTCACAACAGCGAATTTGAAAAATGTTGTATAAAAAAAAGTGTGACAGTCACACATCTTTATTTTAAGCATGATTCCTAAGACTGGTTAAGAATTGTCCTGTTTTCTCCTTTTTAATGACAGGAAATGAAATGCATGAATAAACAAACATCTCCTGAGGACCTGCAGACGGAGACATTGAAGATTCTCTCGTACTTTGGTCAAAGCTGAGCAGACATTCATGTGCTCACAGACCACCTGGGGAAACCCCTCACTCCTTTCTTCAATTCATCAATCAGTCAATCAGTTGAGTTTATTTTATTGCAGATTTCAGAGACAAGGCAGTTCAAAGTACTTTAAGTTGTAGAAACACAAAAATATAAAGTCATAAAAGACCAACACAGTCAATAATTGAAAAGTAAAGTGACCGTATGTAACCAATTTTCTCCAGAGAGTCTCCTGTGTGAACAATGGCTTTATAATTTCCACAAAGGCATGTTCTAGCTATGTGACAATCTTTGTAAATATTTTGTGAAATCATACTAATTTTCATAAGTCTTACTTTGTCTGATTGACACACATCAAATGTGCTCATATTGCCTCCGGAGACAAAAATTAGATAATAGAAACTGACTAGGTGAAGTGAATTATCAACATTTAGTGCATTTTCTTTTCCCGAAAACACGCTCAAAGCCTTCAGAAAGAGTTCTGTACAAAACAACTCAATCAGGAAACATGGAGGAAGACGCCACCCTGCAAACAAATCAGTAAATCAAGACATATTCTAAATTGTTTACTGAATGAGACTTTAAAGTACCTTGTCTTGTACAATCCGCGTTTAATCAGCACAACCATTTGCCAATAAAACTAGAAAATTCCTCTGAATTACCCCTTTAGATCAAGTGGAATTTAATGACAGTTGTCGCCGAGAGCCTGTGGCTTACAACACAGCGAGCGTTTTTAAAGATATATAATGGCGTCTTATTTTCAATGAGAGAGAACAGCAAAAGGAAACAATGCCAGGCATTTACTCAAGGTTAGTTAAAACAGAACAACACTCCGGTTCGTCAACAGCTAAGTCAAGCATCCCTTACCAAGCTGAACGTCTTTATCACAAACTCCCAGCAGCTCAGGATACAAATTTAGCACAGTAATAGCATAAACCAGAGAGGGAGTCTTAATAAATGAACGCAAATTATATAGAGAGATTGCAGACTGAGGAACCAATCATTTATCCTGACATGCTAAATGCAAACATACAGTGCCCTCCTACTCCTGCTGTGTTCCTTCCACCTGAAAACAAATGAACTTGTTTGTCGCTCAGGCTGTTATTAATATCACAGTGAAATAATTATAGGGCAATTATGAAACTCCTGTTTGTTGTTAGACCATTTCTCTGTCAGTCACGCTGTGATCTGTGATCTGTAATTTTTTTAAATAGTTTTTTTAAAGCAAATTTTAAAAGGGCTAATGGCTTAAATCATTTTCTGAACAACAGAAATTTTGCAGATTAGTCATACATAACTACATGAAGGGTGAATAACGTAAGTAAGGTGTAAATTAATACATTAAATTAAAAAATTATTATAAAACACCCATTTTAATCTTTTTTAAAAATACTCATAATTTTTGGATGGGTATCAGCAACAATTTTCTGCCTTGTATTCACCAATTAAAAAAAAGAAAAAGAAACATTTAGTTCCAATAAAATATGTCTTTAGTAAATAATTGTGGACTTTGTCACGTTTGGACACTGCTGTCAGACTGAGGAGATGTTACTTTAAACTTTTCCTTTAGATCTCATTGTGGTGCTCTGAGGTTCACCACGCTGGAAAAGATTTAATGTCCCGACCCTCTCGCCAAGAGCTGAATATGCAGTGAAATCTTGTTTTTTCTTATGAATAAAAATCATGTTCTTGTTCTAACATGCATTTCGTAGGTCAGTAAGTTGTTATGTTTTGCCCGAGAGCCATTGAGAGAGACTTTTTTTTGCATTTGTTGCATTTTATGAATTATTTAAGTCTGATTCAGTGGACACGTTTAGAAATTAAGTTGTTTTTAGAAATATTTTCTTAGCACTTTCTTTTCTAAAGCATGCAACTGACATGTCAAGGAAATGTTTTTTTCATTATTATTATTATTTGCACTTGCAAATAATAACAAAGTTTGTGTGTACTGAAGGTTTGAATCACATTCCTTGCAGCTTTTAGACACACATCCTACAGATAATGAACATTCGGTCCTTTAATGACCGTGGGTGTGAATGAGTAAAATATTGTTATCCCATTGTCTTTTAAGTTTTCATTGCACAAATTGCTGGAGAGAGTTAAAGAGTAATAAAGTATTGCATATATAATCACAAACACCTGAATGTTAATTACATCTTTGCCATATCCAGCGATGTGTTTGTTTGTTGCTCAGTGTTTGTCAAAAACAAGCATATGAACAACAAGAGTCATTAACTGGTTTGTTGTTATGGTAATAATCTGACCCCACACCACCATGCTTTGATGCAGCTCTGTAATGATAATGTCCTCATCCAGCCTTGTCAGTCACAGGTCTAAATGTTTTTAAATTATTAGTTATTGTCAAGACTGTAAATATGGAAAAACTTAGGCGAGACGGTGTTTTCCTTTGATGTCTAGTTTAGTGATAAGTCTGAATCTTTCAATGACAAAATATTTTTAGTGTCTCTAATGAACAAATTAAGTATACATATAATTAGCTTAAACATATGGAATTGTTATGAGTTTCTAATTAAGAAAATTGAAAGTTTTATTTTTCAAATCTAGATAGATTTCTAGGACACTAGCCTGCCTCCAAAGCCTCACAGCTTCATGATTTATTTTTTTGTCTGCACTATGCAGAACAGAGACTGATGTCATGCATTAAACAACATAGAAGCATGGGTCTTCAATAATTTGGATTTGTATGACTTTTCTTAAAGAAATATTTATTAGGTCATATGGAATCCATTTTATAGTGCAATTCAATAACTGGAGATTTGATCCGTGTCCAAGGTTTTTACTTCTCTTGATGACTTTTTTTTATTAATACAGTTTGAACACACAGAAACAAACCATATATTCATCCATCCACAAAGTCACAAGATGTTTGTGCACACATAGTCATCGTAAGAAGAAAGCACACTTTCAGTCAATTCTTGGTTTTTAACATCTACACAGCTTAGAGCCTTATTTTGAAAGGTTTGCATATATATATAT